>JABFPJ010001476.1:0-25329 GCA_022817425.1 Gryon sp. ZL-2020 | reverse complement strand
TTGAAGTTTATTTTCGAGGTTGTGTGTAGGTTCTCAAGAGCTTCGCAGACAATGTTTTAAATAAGGTCAAATATGGTCCAATTGAGGACAAATATGGTCCCAATAAAGACCATATTTGTCAAGCTTTGTTCTATTTCAGGTGGCCTTATTAAAGCCAAATATGGTCGTTAGAACGTCAAATATAGCCCCAATAAGGCCGAAAATGGTTCCAACAAGGCATCCTGATTATCGAATCCGCCTATTACACTTCTGTCATAGGGAGCCCTTAGAGGATCCATAGAAGTATCTCGGGTGGAACCAGGAATTTAGTCAGGACTCATATACGGTCATAGGGAGTGGGTCACAGGGTTTCGCCCGGGCGAAGCCGGGGCTTCAGCTAGTATACATATATATTGCACTTCTAAAAAACCATAGTAACAAAATATTTCGAGATTGTTTTTACAATATTTATTTTTATACAGAGTTTTACGAAAAAGTCGAAATTCCATGACGACGGCGAAAATACTCTAAAAATCCACGAAACTTCATGACGAAGTCACAATTTAGTGGAAAATAGTCTGTACAATTCTTAGAATTCAATCTGAAGAGGATTTAAATTAACTATCTTAAATGAAGTTTGAAAATCATAAGAGCAGTCAGAAAATTATAAAAATAGTCATTTTGACATAACTTGATAAAATTTGCTGGCACATTTAGTACTCAATAAGTACTAATTAATTATTTCAAAAAATAATTTATTACGGTATATTTCAAACAATCAAGGGCTGTTCTGCCTTCATTTTGAAGCTGAAACAAGTGACTGAAAACAATATTTTTGTTTATGAATAATTAGTACTTATTAATTGTTAATTAATTACATATATTATCAATTAATTACTTGAATTATTCATTAATAACTCTTAGTTGCTCTAATCTCACTGTGAATCTAGAGTAATAATCTATTTTTTTTTATCGTTGATTTTGAACAATCACAATGCGTAGATAAACGTGTAAACTTTGCCTCGGTCTAGATTTTCGTTAAATTGTTAATTGTTTCTAAACATATACTGAAACATAAACCTGAATAGCGAAAATTCTCTGTTAGTTTACATTGTATATACTATATATGTATGCTCTCTACCATGTTAAAGTAAATTATGATAAATACGTAATATAGTACTGTAGTTATGAAATTTGTGAAAGTTTTGAAATGTCGTGCATAAGTCGAAAATTCATGGAAAAGAGAGTTAATTAGTTAACGAGTAATTCAAGTAATTAATTGATACTATCTGTAATTAATTAATAATTCATAAGTACTATTCATAAACAAAAATTTTGTTTCCAATCAGTTGTTTCAGCTTCAAAGTGAAGTCATAACCAGCCTTGAATTAAAAAAAATGGAAATAAATTATTTTTTTAAAGTAATTAGTTAATAATTATGGAGTAATAATAGTTTCAGTGATATTATTAAGTTGTGCCAAAAATGCTGTTTCAGGTTGATGGAATTATAAAAACGTAAACTATTTAGGGAGATATAACTTTGCAATTTTGTTGTACAGCCTTCAACCTGTCGACCAAATTAGAGCAGTGGCTCAAATTAAGAAGCTATTAAGTATCAATTTTAAACAATTCTTTATTCAGTGGCGTATTTATTATCGAAACATATAATACATTTTTTTCTAGATTTTCCAACAATCTTTGCTTTTTGTTTGCCGCGTTAGATACATTTTTGTGTAAAACAATAAACAATTTAAGTTATTTTTTAAAATGATGAAATATTCTCTTGTTTGTTAAAAAATTATAACTTATTAATTTCCACTATTTTTAATAAAATTGTTCACAAAAGTCTGAAATTTCAGTTCTGCGTTTAGAATTTCATTTAATGGTACAAATAAAGGGCGTAAAGTTTTAAAGATAATAAATATTTTCTAAAAAATTACATTAGGGTTCCCCTATCTGAATTTATTTCGTGAGCAAAGTTACAAAATGGCTGTCGAATACGCGAAAAATAAGCGAACTGCGCACGTGCAAATTTACTTTCTGTACTTACCGGTAAATCGTGGCCTTTTACACTGAACAGTACGGATATAGGCTACTTTTTATAAACGTGTTATAAAACTGTCTTTTCGTTTCTCTTTAAGAGATTTACAAAAGCGTTTTCTTGAACGGGTGTAAACTTTATTCGAGACAAAGAATTTATGATTTTATCTCACTTGGTAGATTATGGGTCAAAATATTTTACTAAAATTTTAAAAAATATGTTTACTCCCTTTTTTATCGCTTACAGTTAAACTATCATGGGTTTAAAATTTCAACTGCATTTATTTTAAAAACTATTTAAAAACGGTAGAATAATTAATCTACTTTTTATCAAAATCATAAGAACAGGAATGAATATTAATTAATAAAAAAAGCATTGTTTTTGATACGTTTGCCTATACAATCTTAATTTACTTATCTTTGGCAATATCTCAATAACTAAACAGTAAAAAGGGCTGAAATGTTTGAAATTGACAAAAATATACTTGAATTAAAACATATATTAAACAAAATCCTAAGAAAAGTCGTTTCATGATAATCCTACCTTAAAAGTAGATATAATATTTATAAATTTAGCGTTTATAAAAGTAACTTAAACACGTACAAACTAAAAATAAAAATACGTAAATGAAACCATAAAATATTCATTTCCTCGTATTCTTAGCAAGAATTAACAACACGCGGAAATAAATCACGAATCAAGTTGCTGCGAGCATTTGGCAACATTACAAATAGGTAACGATACAAATGTAATGAAGTCTGACAAAAAGAAGAAAATTTCATTCTACTGTCATAAAGTGCTTTATTCTCATAAAATTTAATAGATGAATTTAGTCAATTGTAATTAATGAGAGACAAATATTACAAATGCAAGAAAATATTGTACGGTTTAATATCGTAGTAACTATATAATAAGTACTATACAGATAATACACGATGTATGTTATAAGGTTTACATCGGAAAGTATCGAAACAATTTTGTATTACGTACGATTTGAGAATAATATTTCGGTCTTAAACATCTTAATAGTGGTTTTGTAATAATGTAACTCTCATAATCATAATAATGATAATATTCAACCTTCACATAAATTTATTAGCCATAAAAACTTTGGCAATTGATGACAACAATAACTATACCATTCATAACAATGAATAGTAATTAAAAAATATATTTCCAAGATGGTTCACATCGTATTTCGCAAAGTAAAAGTAAGAAAAGACTTAGAAACATTTTCACTTACAACTGCTCGCGTGAACGAAGCTCAGAAACACATTTTTTAACGGAGCAACAGTACTTGATATGGAAAGTCGATTTTTCTTAATAGTTCTTTAACTAAATTATAAAATGGCCTTAGTGATCTTTTATCGATGATTCCGCGGCACAATTGAAGCATTTTTTAGTATTAATTCACATGAACCTTTCTTGAAATTTAAATTATAATCGCACCACATTGTTGCGCCATGGAAGCAATATTGCAATTCAGTTAAAATCTCGACATTCTAAAGAATTATTAAAATTATTTTTTCTTTTAATGATGAAAAATCACCGACTGAACATTTACTTAAAATCAACGTTAAGTGGAACTATTATAAGTTCGAAAATAAATTTGTAATACTTAAGTAAAATTGTAAAAACGGTTAACACACTTTATTTGTCAGATTACGGCTGTAAGTTAATAATACAAAAGACTATATTAAAAATAAAGCTGTATTAAAAATTACTAGAAACTCATAGTAATAGTGATGTATTTTGGAACTACAATAAAAATAATTATTTTATTTTTGAAAAATTTAAAATATCCCAATAACTTTCAGTACAATTATAATAAATATAATTTCAATTTGACTATTTTTATTGAAGTGAGGTAGTAATTTTGTGTGTACATTTTTGAGTTCTTGAATACTTAACGATTACTACAGTTTTCTAGAAATGTATAGAAACTTGTATGCACTGCTTCCTTAAAATGTTACTTTAATAAATTTAAAATATATTTTTTGAACGTTTTAGGCAATTTATGTGTATTCAATAAAAACAAATCATTATACAAGTTAAGGCTGTAAGTTAAGAAATGTTGATTACACATTAGTTTTATATTTTTTCTGTAATTGCATAATTCTTATTTTTGAATAAAATTGCTTTAACGTTGATTTGAAGTTTTTGTCGTAAGTAAGTCATGTTTCTCTCATAAATGTGTTATGCTAACATAGTTAAATCTTAGGTACAACAATTTATCAGAGAAAAGTGTGGTTGTTTCTGTTAATAATTCAACGAATTATCATATTCTCGAGTTGTCCATTCTTTACTTGCCTCGCACAATTTATTGTTTTTTACGCATCAAACCGTCAGTAAAGTATCTCAGAGTTGAAATACGCAGTTGATAGTGTGTTTATATGTGATTATACGACGCTGACGCTGAATTAATCAATAATTATCAGTGTAATAATATTTATAAACATTGTTTATTCATTTATTATAATTGAGAGTGAAATTACAGTTTGTTCTCTTTAAATATCACTCTAGAATTAAGAGACCGCGTACTTATACTAATACATGATACACGATTCTTCTGTTTTTTTTATTCATTTATAATATATTTCTAGAATTATTATCTACATTTCGTTTTTTTATTTTGTTTAATTTCTCCGATTTTTGGTGTTTTTATTAATACATTACATTTCCCTTCATTGTCATTTATGTAAACGTCACGCGGTACCGAAAATACAGTTTCTGACACTAGTTCGTTTTTTGTAAACTACTTTTTCGACTCCCTTGTGACGTTAAATATCGTTTGCACTATGGGAAATAAATGTAATATCTTTTTCTCTTGCAAGTGCAAATCTTCCCTCGGCTCAGTTTTAAACTTCAATAGAAAAAAATAATGGAACTTTTTTTATTTCTCTTAATGCAAACTATATTATTATTTATTCATTTCATCGTTCATTTTATTTGTTTAATGTATTTATTTATTTATAATTATTATTAATCTGTTATTATTTATAATGCAGAGAGGAAATTTGCCCCACGCAAAGCTCGGTTTTGGTTTTTCATTTATAATGTTCTATCGACTAAGCTGAAAAACGAGCTTTGAGTGGGGAAAGGAAAGCTGCAGATATCACAGTGGGTGTCGAGCGGGCTAATCCACTAACTTAACAATATCATGATTTTAAAAAATCGTCAACTTTTAAAACAAATTTGTCGATAATCTTTGCAATCACATACATCGTCGTAATGTAACGTTTGTCGAGATTTCAAAGTTAAACGAAGTTAATTCATCTATACATTGTAAAAAACATAAACTTACTCTATATTTTGTATATAAATCGATCGGTAATTTATTAAAATCATACCACATGTAATTACTTAGCATAGGAATAAAGATTAGAAAAATAGTTTTTATTTAAAAAATAATAATTAAATGGAATGGACTTGAAACATTGATAAAGAAACTAAGAAGTTTAGTCGATTGTTTTCTTTTACTATCACAGTTATCGGAGAAAATAGATAACTGTCTTTGTAAGAAATATGAAATTCGGTTTTTGTCTTTCTTTTATTTTTCATTCAGTTTATTTGTTCCGATTAGTTTTTTTTTTGTAACAGATTAGTGAGAATTAATGATATGAATTATTTGACGCTACGAATGAACTTGATTAATGAAAAAATGCAATAAAACATTGTGTATAACATGCACTTGTCATTTTTCTTTGTAGTTCAATGTTGTAGTTGGACATGACAGATCGCAATTATGTACTTCTCTTTTGGAAGACTTCCAAACCTCGCTCATCACCCTTTCGACACTCGTTGAATTCGTGGGACGTGAAAGAAACGTGCCAGTGTCGCAAACAATCGTCCACTTCCATCCATCAAAATCGATGTTTTTATAATTCATTTTCAATGTCAATTTTTGTGTTTTTTTCTTGTTTTTTAACTTGTTATCATTGCATATACTTTTGATACGAGTAGAGTTTGCGATTATATGATTTGACAAGAGGTAAACGTACGGAAATATCCAATTTAAAAATTGTACGTCGTACATTTTCCGTAGAAAATGTAAATTTGTTAAATGTAAGTATTGATTTTTTTCGTCGACATCGTGATTGACGCGGCAGGAGTTGCATCACGCGTCCCACAAACGTACAACTGTGTTGATAGTAATCGAATGAAATTTAGAAGACAATAAAATACATTTTTTATTAATTATATATTATATGAGTCGTTGACATTTAAAAGAACCCTAAGTCACAATTTCATAGTTTTGAGAAAAACAAAAGAAATAGTCCAATATATGTTTAATTTGCTAATTAAAAAATGTGACTTAGGATCCTTTTAAAAATCAACGACTCATATATATATAGTGTCTATAATCGAGGAGACTTCTTCTGCGAGTCAAGAGATGTTAGTACATGACTCAGTGAAAATTTTTAACGAGGAAAAGTATCAAGTTCATTCTGACATTACAGATTTAGGCTTTGCCACGTTACTAGAACAGAAATAGAAATGCGAAATTAAAAAGAAAACGACTCGTTCGTTCGATTCAAAAGTAGATTCCAACATCCATCAGCGTCGTTTCTTATTACTTAGCCGTCAACGACTGTTCCAGCAACGCGACAGATGAATAATGAATCGCGAAACTTAATAAATAAAATCAGACGCTACGAAAATCATTTGCTGCAAATATCAAGTTTTCTGCAAAATCCAAAAATTTGTTTCAAGAATGAATGCACTAACTACATTAAATTTGAATTAGAAACTTATACATTTTCAGAGTTGTGTAACTTTTTCAATTTTTATATTGTAATATTAAAAGTTTTTTTGATTTTCTTTTAAAATTATTTTATCTCAAAGATTAAAATGTTTTCCAATTTTATATTTATTTTAAAACATAAAAGTTATTTTGAAAATACATTTTTATTACTTCATTCAATTTGTCCAAAATGTGCAACACTATAAATTAAATGCCGAAGTCAAGTGATGTATATAAACTATAATTTATCTATCATTTTATTCTTATCTGAATCTTTGTCTAGAAAAACTTTGTCTAGAATAACTGCAAATTAAACTCAACGATGTCAAATTAAATGTTGTATTTTTTGATCAAGACACACGGTAGAGTTTTTGGCCAAGTATAAAAATATAAGAAAATAATCAAAACATGTAATACTTTATTAAAGGAATATTTCGAGTTTTCAGAAACTTGTCATTTCGTAATGGATATGTGAAGCGAATTGCATGATAATTAAATTCGAATGCCTTTTTTGATATCGTGTGTATCTTTATTTTTTTTTCTTGATCTCCATTTATTTATTTATTATAATCTTTTGGTTTATAATCTACACACCTTCAAGGCAAAGTTTATAAATTAACAATAGACGAAAGAACTCGACGAGATTTTGGCTCAGTGTTTATGATTGTCCTGATTTATTGCCCACTAATTTAAAACAAGTCTTTGAGCCGAAACCACGTCTATTGAGGAAGGCAATACTGTGTTTCTTTAATTATTTCTTTTTTTTGTTTAATATACACGTACATACACGTTTTACACTTTACATGCAACAGAGCTTTTCATTCTTACATTCTCTTTCTTTGTCTCTCATGGCTCTTGTTCGAACGTTAAATTCACTGAAAAGGAACAATGAATTCTTGTCAACGATTACAAAAGAGCTTCCATAAACATTTACAGTAGTAATTTACAGTATTCGATAATTTCTTTTGATATTTCGACAAATAATACGCTCATTCGCAACCGTAAATCCAAGTTTTCTTTATTGGTTTGATAATAGAAAAAGTATCGTACACAAACCGAATGCAAATGACTGTGTAAACTGTCGATACCTGTACATTAAAAGCGTCGCAAAATAATGTGTTTTTCTAACTGCACATCTCAATTCGACAATCGTTTTCCCTTTTAACTTTGTCATTATTTTCAATTTTATTGAGATTCATTAAAATTCATTAAAATATGTGTTTGTGAATTAACTTGAACTGATTTTTATACAAAAAAAATCAAACTCATGAAAATACATTTATAAAATAACATTAAATCTGATATTAAAATAACATTATTTTACACGTTACACGTACAGTTAAAACGAAACATTTTCAGTTTCGAATAATCTTGCTTTCAATTCAAATCTTATATTTTGACAATATCATATTAATTTTTACTTTTCAAGCATAAATTTTGAATGAATAAATGAATGTAATATTTATTTATGATAAATGTTGATCGACATTTTGCATTTTCGTTGTTTGAAAAATAAGTGTCATCAGAAAGGAAATAACAGCGTCTGTCGATTGTTTTGTATAAAATCGGCAGTTCCACACTTTTTCATTATCGTCGCAAGAATTCCCATAGCGCCGGCAACTGTGATTTTTCACACGCGACTACGCATTCTTTCAATATCCGCGTGCCTCAGTGCACCTTAATTTCGTGCTAGCGTGCCATCATAATTTATTTCTTTTTGTCCATATATATATATTAACAATTATGTCGCAGAAAATCGTCGTAAAATGAACATATACCAAAGCAATTTAATGTTTGATCGATAATTGAGTCGACGTTTCAGCTTCGACGCTTTCTCGAAGCGCTGAAATGTTAAAACAAATTTATCTTGGAAAATAAGCTGATATTTTTTGTTATTTTCTAAATTTAACCAATTTGAATTAAAATTTTGTGAAAAAATCCAACATTATTTTTTCTCATATCGTTATAATGGAATAAAAAACCAATTATTTCATTTCAATAAAATATGTTATTTAAAATTAATTTTATAAATTGAATTTTTCTGAAGAACTGTGATTAGCCACGACTTAAAATACTTTATATCAATCACTCATGACTTAAATTTTGTATACATTCTATTATCAGAGAGTTCAAAATTACACTATCATTTACGAAGATTAATACTTTATTTTTCTCACATTGGTCTAGCCGAGGCAAATGTAAACTAGATCTCTTTAGCTTGAACTTTTTATACTCTAACATAGTTCCACCTATATATCTAAAGCTTTTCTCAACAGTGCCAAATCAATGCCCAATTCTATAATCCATACAAAAGTTCTTTAGTCATCAAATACTGATAATGTTTTATATCACGACGTTAACACAAGTGTTTCCACTCGTATAAAAAATTAAAATTAATTAAAAATATACACATATCATTTTTATAAAGATATGTCTAAATCACATATCAAGAGACACGGTAGTGTCTTTGGCCAAGTACAAAAAAACGATCGTTTTTGTGCGGTCAGCACTACCGTGTCTCTTTTCAGATATATATAATACAAAATGAAATATGTTACATTTTTGAAAAAGTTTGAGTTTATGTTAAAAAAATGCATAGAATTTTTGGGAAAAATGCATATGAATTTTACCTTATTGCACGGAGAAAAAGATTTAGTTGAAAATAATATTTTTGAGAAGTGATTGAGTTGTTCAAAAAGGAAATTTTATTTTTCAGTGAAAATAAAATGAATGAATGAAATACTTATCAAAGTTGTATTATTATTATGTAATGTAGAATCGTAAAAGTATTTTTGTTTGTTTGTTCAATTCAAAAATATATATGAAAATAAAATTTCACTTTATATTTTATGTCTGTTATGTCTGAACTTTTGCACTATGCAATATATATCATCTTTGTTTCATCAAAGTAACGTCATTCTAACTTCTTACTCGAGGGATATACTAGATGTCCTAACAGACATAAGTCTGATATAATTTGTAACATTATTAATATAAATGTGTAATATCAGCAATGTCAATTTCATCATGACAAAGTATATTAAACTTTAACTTTTCATTAAACAAAGGAAAATTACATGCACGGAGAATTAAAAAAACGAATGACACGTATGTCATGTACGACTATTTCACATTCGACTAAGTAATATATAAACCAAAATTGAAGGTTAAAACCTGACAATAAACGAGTGAGTCGTATATAATAAATCAGTCACTCTTTTATATATAAACGATTGAATCATATATGATATAAACGAGTCGCTCGTTTATTCACCCTTAATTTGTTAATGTACTAGCGAGTTGTATATGACATATACGAGTCACTCGTTTTTCCAATTCTCCGTGTATAAAAACAAGAAGTTCGATTCGCGCTTTTTCATTTGCATTCGTCATATGATGTTAAAATTATTTTCAGTCTATAATATTTGCAGAAATTTTTTCCAAGTTAAGTTGTATTTTATTTATATTTAAATAAGTTTTTACTTTTTATAATTAAAAACTAGTTTTATACAACATTTAAATATTCTAGAATTTGTATTATTTATTCATCTAACTCCAAAGATTTTTACATTCATTTGTTTAATTCTATATAATTGAATTGACTTTTTAAAATCGTATTCGTTATATATATATATATATATATATATATATTCATATATATATATTTGCAAATTGCAACTCCGATAATTCAAAATCGTAAATATCTAACAAATTTTATTATTGTGTGATGGTAAAGTACAATAGCGACATCAAATATTTTTCTCACAAAAATGAAAAGCTTCGCATTTATTTTTAATATGAGTGAGCGGCTTGAATGGGCATTTTAATTTGATTGACAGAAAATATTTATTATTTCAAGATAATTCTATAATAGAGTACAGGAAATGTTTCGTCATAGATGTGTGTATGTCGTAATATAAAAATGTTGTAACGTTTTCGGAAGAAAAACTTAAATGAAAAAAGAAAAGAATTGGCACACGAAAGTTTGAGATAAAACGTGAATTTTGGGATTTTTATGTTCGGAAAAAGTTTCGAATAGATAAAAAGGAAAATAAGACCAGTTTTCAATGTATTTTCAGGACTGTATGAGTAATAGAACTACAGAACAGTTCTTTTTAGGCGTGAACGTCCCACACGGAGGAAAATATATTTCAAAAATATATATAAAAATATATTTTTGACTCTAAAAATATATTCTCCGCAAAAATTTAGACAAAAATATATTTAATATATATGTAAAATACATTTGTAAATTAAATTTATATTTCTTATATATAAAAAGCGGCAAAAAATCACGTTTTAATATATATTTTACGTATATATTTTTCGTCCGTGAGGGAGTATTTTCATTATTTCTATTTTATTATTGAAAATACTAGTTTGCAATGCAAAATTAATTCCAGTAATTTATCGATGTCTCTTTAAATTTTATGTATATCTATAAACTGAATTGAACCCAGTGTTAATCAAAGACAAAAGGGACATTTCTATCTGACAATTCAAAATAATGAAAATTATATTTCATAATACAATTATTTTGTTCAGTAAATATTTTTACCGATATAGAATACATTATCCATATATGTAATTTGCATACGTATTTGTCAAGTATAATTGATAAAATGATATGTAAAAAAATATTTCATGACATTAGTATAAAGTAATAATTCGCATTTAAGGTGTGGTTGTACAATGTTTATATTTCCAAAAATAAAGTTAAAAGGTTTTTTTAATTCTTTCAAACTTAATAAAATAATTGTATGTAATATTTAATCACATTTTTGATGATTACATGCAACTGCATATCTTTTGATTTAAACTTCATTGATAATTGCTAATTTTCTAAAGTATTTTCATAACGTGGCCAAATATTTAAGATCGATCTTTTAATCTGCAAATTGTTTATTACGTATAAACATAATCAATTTTCGTTATTAGCTACGTTATATATAAATTATTAATTTTTGTCTATAATTTTACAATAGTTTTCACAAATTTGGCACAGAGAATTTGTCTTTAATTTTTTATATAAAATTTAAATATTTCATAATAAGTAAAATCACTCTCAAATATATGGATTATTATGTTGATTCACATAAATAATTTTAAATATATGGAACATCTTAAATGCTAAAAAAGAAATATTTCTTAATATCATCACAATATAACTTTTTCTCCGTGTAACGATCTGACGACTAAATTAATGTTTTACACATTTTAAATATATTTTATCGACTTTAAAAACATTGCTGTCTTCTCTTGTAAAAGAATAAATTGAACGACATTGAGAAAAATTTAAAATTCATAGAAATGCAGTTTTTATGTGTATTACACACAAATTTAATTCAATTAAATATGAATGATACAATTTCATATGTAAGTTATACATTTTAAGATCCATAAAATATAGTTTTTCTGTCATTCACATATGTTAACATATGCAAAACAGTGAAAATATTAAGTTGAAGGATATATTTTATATATTCACGAGTTCAATTCCTGCGCTTCAAGTTTGTTTTGCATATCCACATTGATTTCATTGTTCTTAATATATATATATATATATATATAGTTAATAAAAAGATATTCCATTAAATTTCTCTCAATGAGTGTCTTTGAATGATACTTTTATCGCTTCATTTTACTCTCTGATTCAAAATTACTTGCAAGATTTTATTTTTCACATAGTTATGTTTTTTGCACACTTATTATTCTAATAATATTTTATCGATGACAGTTTAGTTTGATCGATAATTGCTGTTAATTCGTTAAACTTCGTTTGTCTTTCATTTAACCTAAAACTTCCTACTACCCGAGGAAACAATGAAATATAAAAAGAGATGCATTCATTTTTTTCATTTTTATCTTATCACCTCGAATAGCTTTTCACCATTTTTGTTAAAATGGAATAAAATGTTACTGCTTAGATTGATTTTGCGGTTTTTCGGCCTTACTTTACATTTAATTGACAATCAGAGTTTAGGCAGTTTTGGGTTAAATGAAACGAACGCGAGTTTTGCGGAAAAAATCACGATCATATTATAATACAAGAGGAGTCAGACTGATCCAATAGTTTGGTTTCAAGGGGAGATAGGACCAAGGTGTGTGTTTTTCTCAGAAAAACCTTAAATTTTTAATCTAATTTTTAATTTACATTAAATTAAAAAAATGAACATTTATTCAACAACATTACAAACAAGGGCTGGAAATTTGTCTGGTTTCCAATTTGGATTTTGACTATTTTATTCTTAATAATTAAACTATCCGAAATGAAAATACTTTTTTCGTTAACTATATATGATTTTTGGTTCATACGTTTCCTTAAGAGGACGTCAATCTTTCAAGCGTTTCTATTTATTTCAGTTCTTCATTAATGTTTTACATAGAAAAACTTCGTTAAATTCAAATCATCAAAACCTTTAATAGCTTAGTAATATTTTGACTATGTAACGTCATAAAAAACTCGTCAGAATCTAAACTTTAACGCTAGCTTAGCATTTTATTATTGATAAACAAGATATAAAAAGTGAAAAGAAGAACTTTCGATAAAATAAACTGCCAATTATGAAAATTGCTTTTAAGGATATTTTTAAGTTGACAATCCATTTTGACATCGGTTTAATACAGGAAACATTACTGAGTGATAGATAGATCGCTAGACTGGTGCTCAGGGCATTAAAAGCGTTTCACTGTTGAATGGATGTAAAAAAAAGAACAAAAAATATATGAAAGAAGTTGAATAAAAATAAAAACATTCATTTGTCTTCAACAATAATAACGTTATAAAATTGTATTTCTTTTACAAAATAACACTGTATTTTAGAAGAGTCTTTTAACTTAAACATAACTTTCGGTAAAAATTTTACTTTCGATTATGAAAAGAATTCGGTTTAATCTTTATATATTGAATCTATGTATAAAAATGCAACGTGTTATGCACTTGTATATATATATATATATGTATATATATATACAGTAATAAAAAACAATTCGTGATTGCAAATAAATCGAATGAATATTCACCGAAGAAAGTAATCCAATTTTATTTGTAATACCAATTTGTTGTTATCGGATTTACTTGAAGTTTAAGGAACCTTGTAAGATATTTTTTTATTCTTACACAACAACTTACGTAAATTAATATCTGTGCATACTTTTATCATGCATACTAGTACTGCGCAGTTTCGAGAGAACTCATAATTAAGCTCTTGCACAATAGTTGCCTGTAAATAAAAATATGATGCGCAAATAATAATTTGCATATTTTCAATGTTCTGAATACTGTTAAAGTTTCTCAGAATTTGAGTGTATTCCAAAATATTACAATACTATTATAAATAAAACTAGATTATTTTCTTTGTGTTTTGCACAAGAAACATGTTAGAACTTGTTATACTTTTTTTAGTTTTTTGCTTGCAACAAGAACATATTGTAATTGTACCCTAATTTATAGCTGTAAGTAGAAATTGAATTATTAGTAATAGTAGAAACAAGTGACAGCGATAGACCGCCTCTAAGACCTAATTGGTGTTCATGCATTGATCCCATTTTTAGTACCAAATATCATAAAATGTACTTCACTTAAGTTCCCAGACGATATTTATACCACACTCTCATTATCCACACACAAAGAACGAAGAATCCGGATCACAAAATGTTCTTATGTATAATCCATAACAGCCGTAAAGGTTAAAGAGTCGTTCGTCGTTTTTCATTGTAACAAGTAACATTTGCATCTTTTTGTGTTTAAATTTGACATTACTTGATTTTTTATATATATATTTTATAGATCGACGGTTTTTACAAGTACAGTATGTAGATATACAAAGGATCATTTCGAAAGGGTTGCTTGAGAAAAAACTGCGTACGTATTTTATGAAAAATAGTCAATATAATGTATTATTTGCCGACCAAAAAGTTGACTTTCATATACGCGAATATATTTATTAATTTGGTTTTCTTGTTAATTCTTTTTTTTTTTGTAATATACACACGGGGTATAGTTTACTAGTAGAATGTTCATGTATACTGAATTTCATTATAACGTTCGATGCTTAGAAATTGAAATTGATATAATGGCTAATTGCAGACCATTATACGTTGGCAAAAGGTTTTAATTGATTTACGCCTTTCGACGCATTACAATAGGTCATGGAAAATTGTCCATATCCTCCGTGACCAATTGGAACTGTTCTTGACCTGAAACAAAGCAGCAAATTGGATTTTACGTCCCGAAGTTTAAGAGAGTTTTGTGTTTGTATGTGCATTGTTTGGAGATTACGTTAGGGGCAGACGTAATACTTTGATAGATTTTTAAGCGCGCAATCAAGTGCCTCACGTTTCTTTGAAGTATCGACTGGGAAAAAGCGAGAATTTCTTCTTCTTAAAACTTATTCAATGGAATTTCGTGTTTCGTTCGGAATTCATTTTTAACGAATTTAGTATTTAGTATTCAGTATTTTCAATCGCCGAAAAATAATTATTTCAATAAGAACGCTTTATTAAATATTTTTAAATACTTTTTTTTCTTGAAATTTGTCTCCTGTGATATAGTAATATTGTACAAAAAAGCATACAACACTTTTTTTTAGATGTAATCCAATAATTATGTTTGTAATTAAAATTTATTAATTAAGAATAAAACATCTTACTATGAAGGTAAGCTGCGAGCTCACGATCCTCGGCATTTAAAGCTAGTTCGCGAGGTGTATATCCTTGACGATCTCGGACAGTCAGTGTTGCACCACCAGCCACGAGCATGCAACAAATCGAACGACGTTTTTGTAGAGCTGCTTTATGAAGAGCTGTTTGACCTCTGTAAGAGATGAAAATAATTAGAAGAGATACACTTTTTTTTTGGATAAAAATAAGGTCACATGCTTGATGTTTTTTTAATCGATCACTTTTTTGTATTTAAATTCAGACTAATTACTATTGAACTGTTGAATCAAGATAGATAAAAAGTAGTATAAACGCCGTAGGTATTGACATTTCCACCGATTATAAGAGAAAGAGTTATATTAAAATTGCTTTTTGTCCCTTTCAAGTTACAATACAAAAAAGTATAATGTTTTCCGCAAAACCTTTTTAAAAAATCATTTTAATTACTGGAATAAAAAATAACATGACTTATAAAATATAAGTTTACTGTTACTACTTTGTTTTATACGGATACGGTCGTCATATCAGAAGATGCAGAGTTGCATTTTTTCCGTCTCTTTTTTGTATTTAAATCCACGAATGAATTGTAAGAAATTTATATTCTTCATTTTTATTTTGTCAGCAGACTTTAGAGATTTCAATGGGATTAACTTGGGATGTGAATTTATTTAAAATCATATAATGTTGTAAAACGTATTTAACTACACTATTTTCTCTGCAATGATTTTTTTTCACTTTAACATTTATTCTTATACGTATTAAATTAATCAATAATCAATTTCCTAAATTACATTTAAGTTATTAAACATTTATTCAAAGGGGAAAAAACAATTTATAAAATGAAAATTGTATATGAATGGAAAAAAGCATTCTTTTGTGGATTTCATAAAATAAAGTGTTTTGAAATTAATTTATTAAATTTATACGTATTCAAACATACAGATTTTTTCTTTACTAGAATTAAAGCGCGCTTCGCGCGCCTATTTGTTTGAAGTTTTTAAATGTTAAATAACTAAAATGTAATAAAACACTAAATTAAGACAATACAACAATTAATTTATATGTATATTAAATTAAATTAATATTTAAGATTTAAGAAATGCAAATATAACCTAATATGGTGACATTTTGACACATCAACAACATAAAAAAATTCGATATTATATTTTCCAACTTTTTTTAATTGAAAATGAGACGACCAATCATAAGACAGGGAATTGACAACAATACAGCTATCGATTAAAAGCCAACTTCACCATAACACACGCTATTTATTATAAAAAGAATCTAACTTTGTTTAACTTAATATTATGTTTCGATAAAATACGCATAAATTATAATCTGTGCATCTTGTTATTTATGCGTTATCAGTTCTTACGCAGATTAAGTTTTTATTAATGATATAATCACACTGAAATATTTTGAATGATACATTGATTTTCCATAATTTTATCCTTATAATAAATAGCGTGTGTTATGGTGAAGTTGGCTTTTAATCGATAGGTGTATTATTGCCGATTCCCTGACTTGTGATTGGTCGTCTCATTTTCAATTAAAAAAAGTTGGAAAATATAATATCGAATTTTTTTATGTTGTTGATGTGTCAAAATGTCGCCATATTAGGTTATATTTGCATTTCTTAAATCTTAAATATTAATTTAATTTAATATACATATAAATGAATTGTTGTATTGTCTTAATTTAGTGTTGTCGTCACATTAAAATTAGAAAGATTCAGAAATAAATATCAAAATGTACAAATGTTAAACGACTATCGTATCTATCTGTCAGACGTGTATATTACGGGTTATGTGTTATTTCTGTCAAAATATCAAATTTAAAGAAGTTTAATTTATTTTATATTTATTTTACTTTAAGTGTAATGTAAAATTCATATTTAAAAATTCAAAAATGGCACGCGAAGTGCGCTTTTAATCTAGTAAAATAAAAAATATATATCAGTAGAATTTTGTGTAACAATTTATTACTGTATGTAAATACGTGAACTAATTTTCAGTCTTAATCGCAAAATATAGTTCATATTTATGGCAGTAAAAAATACTTAGTAGAGTCTGAAAATGTAAAGTTCACTTTCATAACACACATTTGAGGACAAAACGTCATATTTCTATATTCATGTTTATCTGGCTTTGATGTCTTATGTTGTATATGTGAATAACAACTACTTATGCACGAGTAAATTTACAATTTAAAATGTGCTATACTAGATTCCGATTTGTCGTTCATTGCTTTATTCCATTTTTCATTTCTTTGGTCAGTATATTTTCACAAACAAAATTAAGCCAAAAAAGATAAAAATGTAGGAACAAATATGTATATAATTTATGCGAAGACATATTTTTAAGAAGTCAAAATGTAACTATCTTAAATGTTAAACACCTGTGCAATAGAAATAAAATTATTACGTCAATCCTAAATTACTTGGCGTGTCCGTCTCGTACCATGACGATCAATACGATACGCTCTATACGCTTTCCGAGGAATATTTTTTAACTAACCGACCGTTTTTTAACCTTCTCACAAAGCATTTGTTACAATGTATGTTAGAACAACAAAAAAGTAGTTCGATAATAAATCGAAGCGTACATTATTTATCATCGCCAATCAGTTTTGCGGGTTTTAAATTATATAATCTATAAAGTGAAATATTTATTTATAATTTTCAGTTCTTTTTTTTTATAAAAATACAGCCTCGAAAACATGAATTACAAAGGAAAGCATATTTGGAAAAAATGTTAATAATTGATTTACTCTTACAGAATAATTGTGCTTTATGGATATTCAAAGTAAAACTATAATCATTGATACGTCGAAAATGTGTTAAATTTGTAAATATTATAACTTTTTAATGGTTTTACTATAATGAAACTCTATAACTTTATTACTTAATTAAGTTCAAGTTTGTCATAATAAGTATGAGATATTCAGTCAAATTATTTAATATTTAAACATTTAAATGTTCAAAGATAGATAATTGTTTTCTCTTTCAATTTGAATAAGTGGAATTAACTTACAATAAGTGAATATTCACATACTTTCTACATTTGAAAAAGTGAAAATTCACTCAAAATAAGTGAATATTCACTTTTTGTGAGTCCAAAGTCTTCCACTTTTTGAATGAGTGGAAGATTCTAGACTCAAAACAAGTGAATATGCATTTATGTTGAGTGAATTTTCACTTTACTCAAAATATTACTTTTTAGAGAGTATTCTGTGTTATAAGTCAATGGATTTTTATATAGACGATTTATAACGTAGAATATGTGAATATTCAGTTATTGTAACTCAATTTTCACACATTTTAATTTACAGAAATCTTGAAGAAATTGAATCCAAATTTAAATTGTTATCAATGGTACAAATAAAATTATAAAATAAATAAAAAAATAACTATAAATAAAAAAAAACGATTTTTTGACTCTCGGTATTATTTAATAAAAACTTCTCGTGTGAATAAACATATAGTCGAAAGACAAATAGAAATCAAATCGGACAGGTAAAAAGATAATCAATTCAATCATCAATTGAAATAGGATAACATTATTTTAAACATGATTGACAATTGCTGATATAAAAGTTAAAAAAGTGTATTGTTTCATACAATAAACATATTGATTTTAGTTTTCGAATTTCCAATATTTCATTACTGAATATACAATTTATCACAGAAAAAAAATCACGATTTCATGTACAATAAGCCTTGAGTGTTACAGTTAGATAGTTCATCTATTTTCATTGAATTTCAATGTATCTACAATAAAAATGAATTCGATCCTGACAATTTGGACAAAATATTGCATTCGTTCCATTCATTTCATTCAAACTTGCTGCTATGCCATGCGAAGTACATGATTTTTCAATGTGTATCTAAATGCGTGAAAAAGTATACTAATGTACGTATTTTTTCCATTAACTAATAAAAACTATATCGTATCATATTTAATACAGGAAGTTTATAGAAAAAAACCATTCATAAATTTAAATAAGTACATTAATAATGTAAATGTACTTAAGAAATTTGTATTTAAATACTAGATTAAGAATCTTATTGTTTCTTTATGAAATTCTTGAATATTTTAGTGATGTTTCTAAATATTTGATCCAGCGGTAGAATCATAAAACACTAAACTGAAACATCCGTTTTGTATTTCTCAGTTACATACTTTCTTTGATCTCAAAATAATTTCAAAGTTCAAATGCAAACTTCAACGTCAAAGAGAGAATAATCTCGTGTTTTTTATTGAATAAAAACCGAATAAAAAATCATAAGAAAAAGTAAGAATGTTGTTAAGAAATGATATCCAGTTTTAATAATTGTTACCCATCGCACAAAATATTATTTAGAAAAAAAGAAGCTTTTGCAACACCTTATTCCTTTATCTTTAAACTTTTTCTTTTTGGATGAAAACTTAATAATCATTTTGATCAACACGAGCAATTGCAAGATAAGCTGAACTTTTATCAATTTCCAGCCAATGTAAAAAGATGAAAATGAAAAAAAAGTAGAATAACAAAAAAAGTCTTTTTTTGATCAATGAATAATCTGAAACATTTCAAAAATGAAACTTACTTATCGTTATCAACCATATTCAGAATGGTCGGTGGCGCACAGGCTATCAAATACCGCACGATATCTTTATGACCATGTCTTGCAGCTAAATGTAAGGCTGTTTGTCCACTGGCATCTATTGAGAGTAGAGAATATCCCCTTTGGTGGAGCTCTTTCAATGCGGGAAGATCGCCGATCTTGGCAGCTTTTAATATTCCGTCACAGGTCTTTTCAAGAAGACCGGTACTGAAGGTATGAACTTCGGAGCTTAGACTGAAAAGCCTATCCCGGGGACTGCAAACATATTAAACGGAAACAAAAAAAAAAAAAAAACAAAAAAAATAAAAAAAAAAAAAAAAACAAAATAATATAAGAAAAACAAACAAACAACAAATAAAGATACGAAAATCAAAACAAAATAAAATGAACAAAGGAAACAAAATAAACAAACGAATAAAAGCAAAAGAAAAAAACAAAATAAAGGAAGCAAAACAAAACAAAATAAACAAACGAAACAAAGCAAAATAAAGGAACAAAACAAAATAAAATAAACAAACAAAACGAAGTACAGCGAAACAAAACAAAATAAACAAATGAATCAAAACAAAACAAAATAAACAAACGAAACAAAGCAAAATAAAGGAACAAAACAAAATAAAATAAACAAACAAAACGAAGTACAGCGAAACAAAACAAAATAAACAAATGAATCAAAACAAAACAAACGAAACAAAACAAAACAAATTCTTTTTTCCTGAAAAATGCATCGCAATATCTTTAGAAAAAAAAAATATAATCATTTATACACATGTACATTTGTATCCAAATCATAACTACTTTAGAAAATCCTGGAATTTAATTTTCACAATCTATTCGAAGGTTTTTTCTTTGCAATAAGCGCACGCCCGACTGCTCGCAAGGATTAGTACTTCGGCTGAGTTCAAGCTGGCATACATTTGAGTAAAGTATTTTCATTGGTGTTTCGTTGCAGCCAAAGCCTCTTTCATTTTTTTGCTCTCTCTTCTTATTTTTCCAATTTTCCGCCCTTCGCGATTTTTCAACGTCCGACTGTTAATGAAATCGCTTTTAATTCGCTTTCAAAACACAACTCACGAATGTTTTCAACGTAACGGATAACAATCCGATTGGTCATCGTAATCATCGTTAAAAAAAATCGAGAGATGTCAATTTTGTCCAAGATTTTACTCAGAAGAACATAAAAAATATCCCGAGTATACCGTTATTAAAGCTGCACGTGTTTCCGGGAACACGTAATAAATGCCCGGGACATTCTAATAAACCAAATAAAAAAGGCCGTAGTAAATTTTTATCACGTACGACTATAATGGCAAGTTTAACGATCCCTGAGTCGTATCGCACGTTTGCACATTGACCGTCTGCTTTTGTACGTGTAGATGCAATTTTGCGTGCTTATTCTTACTTAAAATTTCATCTCGATGCTGCTAATTTTCAACCATAGTGTCACAAAACCAATGACTTAATTATCTTAATTGGTCAAGTCATGAGGAACATCACATTATACTAACGATTATTACAGTTGTTCTAATTTAAAAATTATCAAAAAGTTACCAAAGTTGAGACAATTTTGTATAAAAGTTCTACGAATACATTTTAACGTTAATATTCATTGTTTTCAATTTATTATTAAAAAAGTTGAAATTATTTTTAAATTATTAACATTTGTAATCATTTGTTCAGTTTGTATAGCAAAAAATATAAAGAACAAAATTACTTTCGTCAATTTTTCATGAAACAAATCAAAACTTCAAAAACAAAAGAAATAAAAAAAAGCAAATAAACAAACAAAATAAACAAATGAAACAAAATAAACAAACGAAATAAAGCAAAACAAAATGAACAAACGAAACCAAACCAAAAATAAAATAAACAAACGAAATAAAGCAAAATAATAAACAAATGAAATAAATCAAAACATAATAAATAAACGAAACAAAACAAAATAAAACAAAACAAACATCCAAAAATAAAACAAATCAAAATAAAAACATACGAAATGAAACAAAACAAAATAAATAAACGAAAAAAAATAAAACAAACGAAAGAAATTCAAACAAAATAAACAAAAAAAAAACAAAATAAAAATGAAAAGTTACCAAAGTTCAGACAATTTTATACTATGTTTTAAAAATACATTTTAACGTTAATATTCATTTTTTTGTGTGAAAGTTAATATTCATTGTTTTCAATTCATTATTAAAATATTTTAAATTATTGAAAAATGTTTAACATTTTAAAAAATTTGCATTAACTATTTAATTTGTATCGTCAAAAGCAAAAGATATAAAGAACAAATTTACTTCCGTCAATTTTTCAAATTCCTTCACGTTTGAAAATGAATGCGCTGAATAATTGGAAATTCGACGTTTTTGAAATTCATTCGCCTTTTTCGCACGAATCTTTAGCAGCTAACATTGACACTGTTTGCAATTAACGAACAGACAATAAATTTTTCTCTGCGTAGAACTTTTTTTCATTGTTGTAAATTAAATAAAATAAAAAAAATATTCGATATAACAATTATTTACAAGAATATTTTTTGTCAATTTAACAGAATTCAATTGCCTTTATTATACGGAACTTTTATTCGAAGACAAAAGTATTGAGAAAAATTGTATTGCGTGTATATATATCTGAAGCTTTGCTTTAGTGAGATATATATAATTACATTTCCAGTTACCAATTTACGATTATTCCTTAGAAAATACAATTTGTTAAAGTATCGGGTCGAAGCGCAATCACCCTTGTGAGATTTAACTATCGCGTCTCTTTAAATCGACAACTCGTGCTCCAGAAACAAGATAATAATCGAAAAATAGTTAATTGAAAGCATGTAGGTCAATAATATTAACTTCACTGGTGCAATCATTTTTATACATTTCCGCGCGATAATTCAACAAGTGTTTTCGCGTCATTAAATATTTCAACCGATCAATCACAAAATAATCAAATCAACCCATTTTCCTATCCCTTTTTTAATTCCTTCTCCTTTTTATTCATTAAAAAATGTATTCATTTTGCAAATGATCGTTTTCACTTTTATCTATTTTCCTTTGATGCTTTAATTAAAACCCTTACTTCTACTAAAATTTGGTTGAAATTGAAAAAGACAAAAAATGAAAATAGGGATTTTAAGGATGTCGTAGGGATATCATAAGGATGTTGTAAGGATGTCATGAAGATGTTATAAAGATGTCATAAGGATGTCAGAAGAATGTCAGAAGGATGTTAAAAGGATATCATAAGGATGTTAACAGATGTCAACGGGTAACATACGGATGTCAACAGGATGTCAGAAGAATGTCAGAAGGATGTCACCAGGACGTCAAAAAGATGTCATAAGGATATCAAAAGGATATTGGATGTAGGAAGAATGTCAAAGGATGTCAGAAGGATGTCATACGGATGTTATAAGGGTATGATAAAGATGTCATAAGGATGTCATAAAGATGTCTAAGGATGTCAGATGGATATCAGATGAATGTAAGAAGGATGTCGAAGGATGTCAGAAGGATGTCAAAGGATGTCATAAGGATGTCATAAAGATGTCAAAAGGATGTCAGAAGGATGTCAGAAAGTTTTCATAAGGATGTCAAAAGGATGTCAGAAGGATGTCAAAAAGATGTCATCATGTTGTAATCGTAATGGTTGTCATAAGGACATCATAAAGACGTCATAAGGATGTTATAAAGATATCACTCATATTACACAAATTTTAAACAATTAAAAAAATGTAAATATTGAACTTGTTTGCAAACATCCATTCGAAGCCGAGATTCAACTACTAGAAAAATTTTGGTAATTTCTTAGAAATTATCATCATTTTTAATTATTATTAAGAAATTCATAACAAAAAATAAAGCAGTATATTAAAACGTGAAATCCCCGAAGAAGACCATTCGTATTCTTCGGTTAATGTCAGAAATCGTTGGTCCATGAAAGGTGCGTCCAACCTTTCAAAAGAAAAAGTTGAAGATGAAATAGTAGTTAAGTTTCTTCGAAAGTAAAACGTGACAGACTCGTTGGACTTTGCGATTATCCAGCAGAAGTAATTTAAGTGAAAATTAGCATAATTCCGTCGCGTCGATTGTTCCAAAAAATCAAAACATGAAAATCATTTTCTAATTCAACAGCAACTAATTTATCCTATTATTGAATTAATAATCTTCCAAATTTCCACTGATTATCTTACTTTATTTTCACTCAAATAAACCCTTAATTTATAATACAATTTCTTAATGGAAATATGATTATGATCTTTCCAATAATCAGCTTTGATTTAAGTATCAAAATAACAAAGTATAATCAAACTTAAAGCATAATTATATAAATAAACGAACATAATCTTATTACTTGATACTTTTGAATTGTGCAAGTTTATCTGGCGCAATTAATTGAAGTTAATAATCAATTGATTAATTAAAGTGTGTAATGATTGTGGATCAAATATCCAGCGAAATCTAATCATAAAATTGTTGAATTCTCAAAGTCGTTGCTAAGTCGATAATTCCACTTGATATAATTATAAATTGTAAAACTTCAGGATGCTGCTGCGTTCGAGTCATTTCAAAGTTTGATTAAACCCATAAGACGTAATGAATGCAGAACTCGACTCTTTTAAGAGCTTCGAATATCCTAGCTTTTGTTTAACTATGATAGCTCTATGGCAATAATGATGGTTTTTTTGTTTGTTTTTTTAATTAAATACATTTCAAAAAATACCGACCTTCCTTCATATCAATTTCTGTAACATAATTTTCAACTTTCCCCTGTATTGGATCAAACTTCTATTACATTTTCTCAGTTCAAATTATCGAAGATAAAAGTAAATATCGAAGATTAAACTAAGTTAGCTTCTCAATTACTAAATTCAGTTTTCAGTCGAACGCTAAATAAGGTTTATTTATTTGTCAGGTATTTTCAAAGTTAAATTCCGAATGAGTTATTTTATTTGAGCAATGCAAATAATTTCAATAAAAAAAAAGAAAAAAAAAGATGTTGAAATTGATTGAACTTGAGTTAAAGGTGTAGGATCTTCAATAACACGTTTCTCTTCATGTAACATTAAAACGAAACCGAAGATACGACTTTCGCTAAAGCATTCATTTCCATGCGAATTTCGAATTCTTGACTTGGACATTTATATACTACGTTACCATCCATTTTAATAAATGGTAATATTTAATGCCACCATATTAAATATTAATGATAACAGATAACAGATATTCTAGTACCAATGTAATGAGAGACTGTGAAGGAAATGTTCTGAATGCGGCAGTTGCTGTAATTTATGAT
>JABFPJ010001475.1:0-25334 GCA_022817425.1 Gryon sp. ZL-2020 | reverse complement strand
ATACTTTTTATCATGATAAAAAGTATCATGATAAAAATAAAATATAATATTTGCTTACATTATGTTATACATATATTTTTTCAATAATGTTTTAGAAAATTAAATAATTAATTTGTATGACAATATAAAGAAATTAATTTATTACATAATTTTATTATGTTTCTATTTGAATATATAATGCATGTTTATAATTTAAAATATACTGTATAGTAAATTTTTCTCCTATTTTATGTGGATTTTCAATTTAATAAAATTTTTTCGAAAAATTCGAAAAACTCGCTTCAACTCCAAATTAAAAATGTGACATTGTGACGTGTCAATTACTCCTAACCAATACACGTCACCCATACGTTTGAAAGAGTTGTTATATAGGGAATTTCATTTTAGTTACAAATATTCGTTGTGTTAAATTTTAAATCAACTAAATATTTAGTAATTTTTACAAAAAGTATTAATTTGAGATAAATAAAAACTTATATTAAAATTGAAGTTATGATTTATTTATGACTAATAAAAATTTAATTTCAATTACTAAAATTTTAGTCATCATGACTAGCATAACGTGGACTATAAAAATTTAGTAATTCCACATAAGTGATTACGCTCAGTGTAGATACTAAATAATATTCTAGATACTATAACTAAATAAAATGTATATAAAAATTTTTTTTTTTTATATCTACTCAGTCAAATTTTTTTATTGTCATATCATCTTTTTTCCATAAATAAATAATAATAATATATAATCTAATAAAAAGTTTAAATTAATATCAAAGATATGAAATGTAGTTTGTTCAAAACAAATTTAAATTATGAATAAAAGATAATTGTATGGTATTATTAATACTTAAAAAATAATTGTAATAAAATAAATTAGAAACATTTCGATTGTAAAACGTTGTTCACATTGTTGAATTTCATTCATGTATTGAATTTGATCCAAATGAAATCACAACAATTGGGCCTTTTATCTTCCGAAGCGGTTTTCGACAAGTTACATAATTAGACGGTTTCATACGCGCGACAAAATTGCACGATTTCAAATGCACCGCGCGTATTTTACGCCTGCTTTCATATTACGAGTCGTAGATGAAAACAGGTGGGTCATTATAAAGCGTCAAATAGATGAAAACAGAGTGAAGAGCAAAAAGAGAACGAGAATGCGCACGGAGTTAATTCAGAACAGTCGATTGTTCGCGGGCGTCTAAAAAGTTAGCTCACGTATACAAGTACAGTATAATGCATTGCGTTGCAACTATTACGATTACTTCTTTTTCTTTTTATGTTTATATATGCCAAGCAACGCTCGTTACATTTTGTTCATAATTAACTTCAAAATTTTTCCGAAAATTAAGCGGAAACTCATTTTATTCTCAAACGATTGTCTTTTTCTATGTTAATGAATTTTTCAAGTTAAACATTTTTTTAATTTACTTTTTTATCTATTAAAATGTTTCACCTATTCTTAACTTTCGTTAGATACACTGGTCTTTAATCGCATCTTTAAAAAAACACTTAACAAGTTATTCACTTGAGAACTTGAAAAATCCCTAAGTAAAAAAAATTGCCATGGAAAGTATAGCCAGTAGCGTCTCTCGTATATATATTCGCAATCCAAGTGAACAAGCGCAAAAACGCAAATCGAAAAACAACGGGGATTATCCGCGGGTCTCTTCGCACGCAATCTACATGAGAGACGCGGAAGTGCCAGTGGCAAGGGGACCAGCCAGGGCTGAATTGTAAAAGGATTTTAAAACAAATCTCGCATGGCGCCGCGGGTACAATCGAAGAATAGTGAAACGTGGAATGAGAAGTGAGTGGCAAAGACGAAGATATACATAGAGAGAAAGAAAAAGATAGACAAGTGGAGAAAAACGAAAAACATATATATATATTTATTAACTAAGCTAAGAAAATACGAATAAATGTAAGGAAGGGAGAAAGAGGAGAGAAGAAAGTTAAAAAATGGAATATGCGTAAAAGACGAACAAACTCACTGTATTTCTAACCGTGTGAAATTCCTTATTTCTGAGAATTTCAACCATCAGTTTTTCTTTTACTTTCCTTTTATTCTGAAATGCCAATTTTGCCCCGCAATTTCTTGGACTTTTTCTGAATAAAATCTTTTCTCTTTTTCTCCTGCAACATATATATAGTTTTATATATCGTCCAGATTCGTTCATCCGTTTGTCTGTCTGTCCGTTCGTCCATCCATTTCGTAGGCGGAGGTTCACCCTCTTTGCTTCTTTCTTTTGCTCTATTCTCTCTGTCTCGCTTTGCCACCGGGGTGAATGGAGGATGTGGATGGGTTGGGTCTCGCTTCGGCTGGGCGAGCGCTCAATAACGTGCGAATCCAACGGGGAGGAAATGGGGAACATATACAACACTTATTCGTGTGCCCGTTTCGATGATTTATTTATTTGTCTTAGCTCGTTTTGTTTATAGGCTTGAACACCGCGTGACAGTAGCACTAGGTGGGGAAATTCAAGAAGGTCTTTGATCAAAGCCTATTGAGTTTAGTGAATTGGATAAAAAAAACGTTAAAAGAATACGTATGATTAATGGGATAAATATATTTTCTCATATTATACTAAGTGTCAAATTGTGCTGAAAAATGCTCATTATAATTATATAGTTTACACTGTCTTAAATGACTGAATGCAAATAAAAAGAAATAAATCTATAAAACGTATAAATTATTATGATTTCAGGTGTGATATCAGCCGGTGTTTCAGTACCCGTACAAATTCCCTCACAAACCCCAGATCTGACTGGTAATTATTGGCCGAGGCTTCAGTGATCCCAGCTCTTCGGGTTCCCGGCGGCGAGCTTGCTCGTCGGCCAGGAGAGCCCGCCGCCATTGCTGGCATCTCGCGGAATTCCAACCCAAGTGCCGCATCAACAAACTCAAGCGCCGCAGCAACAGCAACCACAGCAACAACAACCTGGTGGCAGTAACAGCAGCGCTCACGCCACGCCGTCGGCACATAATTCCGACACTAGTGAGTGAACACATTGTACACCGTAGATGCTGTTCCAAAATACACAGTTCTGTATCTCATAAAATGAATACACAGCTTATCTGGAACATACTTGGGGGGAGAAAGAAAAGGGAAATCAACATCTTACAACTGGAAAAATCGTTGCTACAAAGTTTTTGTTGAAATAAGTTTTTCATTCAAAAGTGGTTTATGTGGGATTGAAATTGATTCTAGGAAAAACATTTATGATGGAAATCATAATTGGATTGTTTCATTAATGATTTGATAGACTTAATGAATTTCATAAGTGGAATACAATGGTATTCAATATGATGTATGTTGCTTTGGTCTATTAATGATTATGATCTCATAGACATATCAGATGAATAATATGTACACATTTATTCTAGCGGTTTTGAACTGTTAACATATCTCTTACACTTTTGTTATTGTTTTGATAGAAACAGTGCAGATGTAAAAAGTAATGTGACATAATAACTAGTAAATACCAATTCAAATAAATAGGTATATATTGGTTAAAAATTAGGATTTTTATATATATAGATGATACAATATATTCGTCACTTTTATAAATCAGTAAAAGTGTCATGCAATAATGATCCTAAAAAATTAAACTTTAAGATTTATAACGATTGTTACAGAAATTTTTTTTCTTAAAGAATTGATATTTCTTATCTAGTCTCCATTAATGATAACGATAATAATTTTAACAATTCTATGACTGAAATTATTTTGAATTGTTTATGAAATATGAATTACCCAATCACACAACCTACAGTAGTCATTAACAAATAACATTTTATAATGATTATTACTATATTTAAACGATAAGGTTAAAAAATCTATTTTTCATTGCAGTTTAAACATTTTTTTAAATGATCCATATTTATAATCAATTGTATAACTGATAAATAATAATTACTGAATTTTCCAATGAGCCGTAAACAATTCCAATTATGATTCTAAAATTCTTCTATCAACATTCATTTAATAACGCCTGCATACTTTTAAAGAATTATAACTATATAATGGTTTTTAAAGAATATATCTTATATATTCATTTAAATGTGTTTCTATATAAAATAACACATGAACCACTTTAACGAATTATTTCGGAGAGTTTATTTTCTCAGACGTTTGATCTATTTGTCAGTAAACTAATCATTTGTCTTTGATTCATTCGAATGGAATCGAAAATTTATTCCCTTTGATGCGAACGCACTTTTCGCCCAAAAGTTGCACACGCCACACGGATCACGCAGGGTATGTACATACCTAATATTTACACGGCATGTACTCGTTTATTCACGTAGAATGACGTATGTCAGTTATTTTACTTGACCGATTCTAATTACTAAACTTGTTCGTCGTCTTTTCGGAATTTTTGTCCATCGTGTGTTCTAATCAGAAACAAAAAAGCAAAATAATTCAACAAAACTTGTTATTTAGTTGTATTGATCGTTGAATTTGTGGTCAACGGTAAAATATTGGGAAAAAACAAAACCTGTGTATATGTAATATAGGATCGTAAATTGTACATAAAAATCGTAGTTTTATATCATAACTGTAAAATTTTCTATATTTTTTTATTATTATTGTATATATTACCTATGTAATTGATTTAAATAATATGTTTATACAAATTCAGTTTTCGTTATATTTTCAAAGAAAGAAACACTGAAAATAAATTTGTACATTTTGTAATAAAACGTTACTTTTTAGTTATTTTCTATTTCGATTATTTATTTATTTTTCGACATCTGTTGCTTTTTATATTTTGACTTTGCGGTCTTTGTAGGGAATTCATATATATATATATATATCTATACGCGAGCTCTGCAGTATTCTGTGACACCATGTTATCGACGTTATCCGCAAACGAGTTTTTTTGTGCAAATCTGCCACGCGATCCATAGCAATTAAGAGTAACGCAATTATGTAAATGAATTTGACATTTCCGTTGGAATTATGTCTTATTGTGTCTGTAACATTGTGTTTTGAGTATTGGTTTGGTATTTAAATTGAATGCTCGATTATACTTTCGTGCTGTTCACAACTGTAGGGAATTTTAATTTGTAAATGTTTTCAAATTTATTATATCGTGTAAATAATAATCGACGTGACGTTAATGCGCTTTTTAGTTTTGTTCGATTTGTTTTGTATTTAATATACAAATCATTTAATTATTTTATTTTTTATATAACGCGAAAGACATGATGGTGAAAAATAAATTTAAACATTTTTATAAGAAAAAACAATTTTTAGTTTTCCTTCATCCTTTACCACATTTCCTATTTTTCGTTTTCCTTTCAACGCAAAGATTATTGCAATATGCAATGAGATAAAAACATTTTATAAAATTATTACGCATAAATCTGATAATTGGAACAAGTTAATTTATTCATTAGTCGTGAATTATTCAAATTTATCTAAAATGCAAAATGTTTTAAAAAGATTATTATGAAAAAAAAAACTTTTTAAATGTTTCTATTAATCGCAAAGTGTGTAATTGAAATTCATTAAAAATATAAAAAATGAAAAGTATGAAACAAAAGTGAAGAAATTGAAATATTTGAAGGAAATAGGATGTCGTTTTTTTGTTGGCACGAAGGCACTGTCTGATACGTTCTCAGGCGGTGATTGTTCTGTCATCGAGTGGCAAGAATATCACAGACGTCGCGGAAGATCGATGCTTAGGGGTCGATGCGAAGGCGCGCTGGTGTATGGTAATTGGGGGTGACTCGAGGATGCCGGAGTTTCCGTCGTGAATATTCCCGCGGGCTTTCTCTCTTCGTGAGGAGAGAGGATCTGCCGCTACAGGGGATGAGGAAGAGAACGGGGCGGCGGAGGAGGGGAGGCAAAAGAGGGGACCGCGTGAGAGGATGAGCCCTCGTTTTCGGATGGGGTGGAACATTTGCGAATGTAGGGGTTGATAGCTGTGTCGAGGGTGGTTTTCCTGAGGTCGGCCATCGCGCTCCATCGGAGCTATGGCGTCGAATAAAACGATTCCGTCGACGCGTTTGCGCTCAAATCAGTATTCTTTTTTGCCACTTTCTCTTCGCCGCGCAATATGCAAACTCCATTTTTCCTTTTTTTTTGCTTTCTTTTTTTTCCATCCGCACACTTTTTGTGATCTCGCACGATTGCATAACACGTTCTCGATTTCGCGACAGACGATTGTTTAATTTCAATTGGATGGGATTAAACATCAATGTGTGGTTTTGATTGTGTTCGGATTCAAGTTAAATTCACGAAAAAGAAAGAGACGGAAAAAATAAAGAAGAAAAATATAAAATAACTTTTACGATTATATTGAGAAAATAGTTTTCTGAGTAGTTTTGAAGTACTTCTGATTCATTCGAAATTGCATTTTCAATGTTCAAATTGCTTTCCAAATATTCTAGTTTTCTAAGATTTAAGTTTATTATTTAGGTTTCACTTATATTTCGGATATTTTTGAATTTAACAGATGAAATTATTACACGAAAACTACGATTTTTAATCTTTACGATCTGAATCGCAATAATATTTAAACTTTTACGACGAGACATTTTAAATTATAACTAATGAAATAATACAACTAAAACAATGTTTAAGTTTTCAAGTGAAAATTCCAGATCATCGTAAACTTAAAATGTTATGACTTTTTTATCTAATGAAAATGAAAGCGAATATCATATATTCGCTATAATATATACAAAAACTAAGACTTGTCGCAAAAAGTTGATAAATTTTTTATGATAATAACACGAAGGAAAATGTTATTTTTATTATTAATATTGAATTTTTAAACAAGTTGAAGAAAATGAAATTCAAGAAAAAATTAATTTTATAAGAATTATTTTAAAGAAGCTTTGTTTTTTCTTTGAGTAATAAAAATCACATTTTTGTTCATAATGTATCAATAAAATGTAAGATTTCCACGCAGTAGTCATTCAAAGCTGCCTTTCTCAGCGAAGTCATAATTTTTTCATGTATAAATACCATGTAAAATAGTATTTGTTACTCTCGTTGCTCGATAGTGTAAATTAGTAGAAACAATTACAAAATACATTTCAATGCTGTATATAAGTCAATTAATTATTACGACCGATTATGTAAGTTTTAATCCAATCTACGACTGATGTATATGCACATCTATTATATATATAAACAAACATGTTTTTTCATACAAAGAACTGTTATTTTGTAATAAAGCAATTCATATAACATATTTTTATTCATTTTTAATGTTTACTGAATTGAATTGTTTAATTTATCATAATATCCATTAATCGAACACTATGAAGCAGTCGATGCATCAATTAGATCATCTTAAAAATTGCGATAAGTTAAAATCAAATAATCAAAATTATATATATCGATTGCTGTGTTCGATTGATTTTGCATATTTGACATAAGTCAGTTGATTAGGTAAATGTATAAAAATCGATATAGTCGAATTCAACAAATAAAAATCGATTATTGGAGATTAATTACAGAGAAAAAATTAATGGTGATTTTTTGTGAATGTTATTACATAATAATAATATCTAATTAAACACAAGATCACGTCGATCAACATTTTTACAGAAATGGAAAATACATTTTTCAATTTTATTACTCTTGAAAAAATTGTTTCAATTTTCATAGCATCAGACGTGTTTATAATATTTATTATTATTAATCAATGTAATATACATTTAATGTAAATAATTAAAGCTTTCTATGAAATATAGCTTTATACATATTAAGATTAATCTTGATATTGATGGCGTTAGAGAAAAATGGAATAATGCAATAAAATTCAACGGAATTGTTGATTTGCGAAAAAAAGAAAGATGAAAATAATTGCGGAAAATAACAAAAGTTTGAAAGTAATGAACTGAAAATGAGAAACAAACCATTTGATTAACAAAATTTGTTTCTAAGTTGAAAATACGTACTTTTTTCTTGTATGACATTTTTATATACCAATTTTTTCTCAAATGCCAGCAAATTATTGCAACCTACATCTATACGCATCGTTGAACTGCAACCATACGTACGACTGACTCACCGTATACATAGTTTACCGAGGACCGAATTTTGAATCTAATTTGAAATATCTAATAAATATAATACAACTTGTACATATAACTGTTTTGATAGGTTTTTGTAAATGTGGAAGAATTAATTTTGATATTATTTTATTTGTTTAATATGACTTTTGTTTGAATTGTATCAATTTATCCTTAAAAGTTCTTCTAACGGTAGTGTACATTATAAAATCCATTAATAATAAAAGCAAATATTTATAGAATAAAACCTTTTAGATTGAAAATTCGTGTCTTGCCGTCAACAACAAGAACAGCGAACATCACAATTATACTAATTCTAGTTCGACATAAATGTTCTGTAAGCCGTAATACAAAATACGTATATAGCAAATCCACAAAACACACCTGAAGCATCGTAGCCATTTAATCTCATAGTAACCGATAAAACCGTAATAAATGTAGGAGACGAGATGTGATGTTTCGTCGTTTTGTCGCAGTCAACGTAGATAAGCGCTAAAGATTAGGTAAACTCAAAAATAAAATCAATTTCTATTTTTGTCTTGATGTTTGGATAATTTTTGAAAAAAAAAAAAAAAACATTTGCCAAGACAAAAATGGAACATTGTTGACATTTTTTGTTCCAAGCGAAAAACTGCTTGGATGAAAAATGATACAAATTTCTAATTTAGACAAGACCAAAAGAAACAAAATTAAATAATTTATTTAATTTGAAACATAGAAATAAAAAAAAATTAAAAAACTATTAAAATTACATTTTTCTATGTTTTCAGTGAAAATAAGTCATTTTTCATTCAAGAATAAATAGTGAACCATCAAAGTATTTCGCAATGATCTCGGTATTTTCAAAATTAGAATTTGTTAAATAATATAGCCATCAAAACATTGTACATTGTATTAATCGTAAAATTTCTATTTTTGGATGGTTGAGGAGTTAAAAACAAAAAGTTAAGACAGATAAAACAAAATGAAACAAATAATGCACCGAAGCAATTTCTTAATAAGTTAGGATAAAATGTAAGGAGTCTTTGGAGCCGGTTAAAATGTACTTCATTTAACTCTACCTATAATAAATTTGTACTAACGTCTGGTTCAATCAATTGTTTAATTTTAAGCTATGTTCAAAACACAATATTGTATAATCCACTATTAAGTAGTCAAATATTAATTAATTACAGTAAAAATATTACATTAAAATTTGTTTAAATCTCAAGTTTAAAAAACAACAGTTTTTAACTATTGTATTTCAAAAATATCTTTATTATTATTTTTGTCAATCATAAATAATAATTAAGGAAAATTTTTTTCATCAACATTTACTGTGATTATTTTTGTGATTTTTATACTGTAATATTATTTATCCATCTTATAAATTGAATGTAAGTCTGATGTAAAATGAGTTTAAATAGCCTTTTGCACCTGACGTTATTGCTGTATACGACATTTTCATTGTCTCAAACAATAATATTAATAAATACCGTGTATGAATATATACAAATTTATTAAGAGGAATAATATATTATTGCGACAGTAATCTATGTAAGTGTTGTGAATAATGAGATAATATTGTTGCTGTGATTACCAATAAGATTGTAAGTAGTAGCTGATAGAACCACTGTTAGGTGTCACTGTCTCAATTCAATAAATGTTATTTCATTTTAACAAATTTAAAAAGTCTCATTATTTATACCAATATTATTATTTATATTTTCTATTTACATATTATTATACTTTCTTGTTTATGATCTTATTATAATAAAATAATTATTCTCAAAAAAGTCAATTTTTTGAATATAACTTTTTACAAATTCAATCATTTGGTATGAAAAAAAATTGTTGTTAAATATTTTCAGTATAAAATCCCTAGATTTTGGTATTTCAAGGTAAGTAATTCTATCTTTTTAATCTTATGTAAATATAAACTTTTATTTCGATCTATATAAAATTCATTTTAATGCTCTTTTAGAGTGTGCAATATATAATATGAAACAATAATGAGAAAGATCCATAAATTCATTAGAAATATATCTGAAAAAATAAAGTTTAATTACACTGACAATCATAGATCTTGAATTTTTACTCTTTTTAATAGCATTCTGAATCCATCGGTCAAAAATCATCAATTTTGCTGTGAAAAACAGTAAAAATGAAAGTTATTTTAGTAAATATTTACGTTTATTTCTTCAAAAATTATTGTTTTTAACAGTAAAATTTGATGATTTTTTGCCGATGGATTCAGAATGCTATTAAAAACAGTAATAATTCAATTGAAAATTGTACATTTTCCGGTTTTATGATTGTCAGTGTAATTATTTCCGTAAAGAATTTATATATATATATATATACAAGTTATTAAAAATATTACCCTGCAAATGATATGGTGGGTGTATAATAGCGAGAGAAAATGTGCTACTCTGAATTCTTCGGAAAACGTTAATTAAGATGTACTTTATATTTGAGCCGATAAAATAATCAAGTGGTAGGACGATGAGCATTGAACAGATTGCTGCATAAGACAAGTGAATACCAAACGGCGGTATCATTGCACAAAACAAAGCAATTAGTATAGTAATCAATATAAAAGTGATCCAGAAGAAAAAGTTTATAGTTTTAAAATGCGTTGCATCTGTAATACAATATAAAAATAATCATATTTTATATAAATTGTTCCACCGTAAAAATTGTTAGAAAAATTAATGCACATTATTTATATTTTAGAAAAATATATAAATGGTTCCTGTATTCAATATTTTTTGCAATATTAAAGTTACTTATTTACAGTTATATTTTTTATTATTAGTTTAAAATTAAAATATTTTTTTGCTGTGGTAAACATTCTAACAACAATTTTGATTAATTATTCGCATCAAATTTTCAATCTACTCACTGGAAAAATATTCATTGCCTATATAAAGATTGCGTGACACATGCGTTATTACATATATGTAACAAGGCGATCTAAATACCCTATGCATTAAATAAACGCGGGAACACAATTAGAGAAAAACGAATCTGCCAAACTAGATAAAAGAGAGAAAACCGTGAACGAGAAAGAAATAGAGAGAGGGCGAAAATTCCGTAGGGCGACGTAAGAGTAGGAGTGGGTGAAGAGGGTAAAAACACGGTTTAATTGTAGGCGAGAGTTTGTGCACGCGCGTGTTTTTGATTGTGCGCGAGAGAGCTGTGTCGGTTATGGTGAGAAAGGCGGGAGGCCTCGGATGCCCGACGTTTTTGCATGGGGGGATTCGGTAGCCGAAGTTTCCGCATGAGCGGTCAGCGTGGATAGAAAGCCACGACGAATGAAAGGGAGCTTGCACAAGGGGGGAGCGGGGGAGAGCAGCCCGCGCGTCATCCCTTCGGTCGATTGCGACTTCGCATTTTATCCCCCGAGAGTTTTAAGCTGGCTTTCATTATTTTCCTATAATTTGCAACAGTTACGAATAAATTATGCAAGACGTAGGCTACAATTTTCATAGTAAAACACATTTGAATGAACGTGGAGGGATCGGATCAGGGGCTTCTGCGGTTCGCAAGAAAATTACAGTCTTTTTCGCAGGAATCTGCGGTGTTTTCGGGGTTCAAAAACCCTCAAGGGGAGAATTCTTATTGATTGGACGATTATAATGCCAATGATTTCGAACTGTGATTTGCACTATCACTATGTAAAACTCATGGTAAAAGAAAAAAAATTACTTTGAAAATTACTTTTAAAATTACTTCATAAATGATTATTTTAAATTATTCTAATAATTATTGACTTAAATAATAAAAAAATACACTCATTCCTATTAAATTTACTGTACAAAAAAATGTGTATAATTATTAAAAATATATATTAATGTATATATGAACAAGAACAACATATTGTTATAATCATAAAAAATTATAAATAGACTTAATTAATTTTATATATTAAAAAATGTTGTTAATTATTGTAACAGGAATATTATTTGTATTTTAATGTAGTTATAACGTACCTGCTAGATAGAAGTACATAAAACAACTACAAATAAATCCGAATGCTATATAGCAAACTATGAAAAACATTCTTTGTCTATTAAAATACAATGATTCCAGGAAGCACACGCCAGCAAAAAGAATTCCAATTACTGTGGAAATAATCAACGTACCTAAAGTATAAAAAGACGCAAATAAGTTACCAAACAAAATACAAAGAGCTTGAAGAAAATTAATTGCAAAATCAATTGAAAAAGAAGATTAAATTGATTAGTCTCTAAACATATTCCACTTCTTTCGAAACAATTTATCTCAACGATATAAAAAATGTCATATTTTTACGGCAATATTCGATTTTATATAAAAAAGTAGTTAGACGTTACTTTGGGCAGACCAATTGGAAAAATCTGTCACCATCAACAAACATAAAATGATCCCAAAAATTGTTCCACTGAAAGTCGTAACTGTGTACATTTTCACTTTTGTATATTTCGTGAATGTCGATACTATTCCGATTAAAAATATAAAGCCACAAAATATCTTCAACAATGTCGAATCTGAAAAAAGTAATATTATTAATGTCATATATATTTGTCATTTCTCATTTTCTTAATCATGCAAAAGCGAATATGCGAAGTAGTTATTAATTATCAATTTTCAGCAAATTTGTTCCAGAACAATTATCCCTTTCGCTAATATTATGCAATAGTTTTGCAAATATTGCACTGTTTGTTCACCTGTAACATCTCTCGTGTAAACATCTTATCCTGTTTGTGCCTCTCACTCACCTTAATTTGATTGGCAAAATTAATATTCATTTTGATATTTCTATTAAACGTGACTTCGAAACAATTAAGCACATTAGTGAATTGAACAATAAAATGCACCGAAATTGGATGTATGAGATGAATATGAAGAAATGTAATCCATAAGATGCATAATGAAATTTCATACACAATACGTCGCAAGTGTCGGGTCTGTTGAGAGGATCGCAGGCGTATGTAAAGGCTGGCACGTACGCAGATGAGTGATTTCCATAAACGGCTACTACGGCGTATGCAGATCCGGTTCCATAGTATGCACTGTAAACTCGTCTCATCGCTGATCCAAATGTCGATAATGGCATCTGATTGACAAATAATCGATAATTTGACAAAGCTATCAAATCTAATGCTACTTTGTTCAATCAGCTATTCACGTGGTCCAAAAATTACTCATCTTATGACTACTTTGCATTTATTATTTATTATTTCTAATTTCAGCTTAATCATTATTTTTCTTAATTTTTAATAGTGTCATCATTTTTTTCTGATTGACAAACACTTTTTTGTTTTGATATTATTATCATAATTATATTATTTGTTGAATCCAAGCTGATGTACCTTTATTGAATTTTTGATTACCCCGTCTGGAGTTAAAAGTTTTTTTATAACAGCGAAGTAGCTTTCCCGTGAATAATCTTCTTTTGCTATGTATGTCATGTACATATTGTGTTCCACAGATTTGGCTGTTTGACATGAGACGTCATTACCATCAGTCTTCGGTTTGGAAGCTGGTTGTGCTTCAACACTTATGATAGATTTCGTAAGATGGACTATTTGAAATGGAGATATTTCAATGTCGAATTCCATATTGCAACCACCTGGTATTGGCGCTGTTGATAAAATTATGTCATTTATTAAAAATTTTCATTTTATTATGCCATTTAAATCCAAAAAATTAAAAAATTGCTAAAATTTATTTGACATTGCTGAATATTTATTGTAAAAAATTCAGTCTAATTTTGCGAACTTTGCATTCATTCTAGTTTATTTATTATTTCAGCTATATTTAAAAAATCACCTTCATTCGAATAGGTAACCACAGCAAAAAGAACAATATCATTTTCTGTATTATTTAGAAACAACTCAAATACATTTTTTTCATTGACTGAAAAATAAAGTCCACAGTTCGTGCCTCGAATTGAATTTTTTGTTGAAAACTCAATGTCATATGATAAAACAATATCGTGTAAGTGACTATGAACTTGGGCTACAAAAAATGCGATTGACTTTGGTATATCGACGATTTGTATTTTAGTCACAGATTTTTTTACGATTTCAAATTCTGTTGTGTACGCCTTAGGTTTGTTCGAAATGTCTTCCTCATTGCTTCTCAAGGAAAACCTTTTCACATTATAATTGACAGTTTCTGAAACAGAAAGTTGAGCAAAGAAGCGGAAAAAAGTTATGATAAAATAAAATAACATTAATCATCAAACTGTATATGCATTGTTTAAAAAATTGTTTTATAGCTACTATTTTTAAAAATTCACGTTTAATATGTTTAAAATATATATACACTGAGAGCAAAAACCAATAAAAATTACCGTGCTTGTCATAGTAAACATAAGTAAAATTGTCGAAAAGGAAATAAATATGTTGTTTAATTGATATTTTGTAGTGATTTACTTGACTATTTACATTTAGTCTACATCATTTTTAAGTAAAGGAAGAACAATTTTTACCGTGCTGTTGTTTACAGTCTGTATTTAGGTATTATATGTAGATATGTTTAGAACAATTTGGTGTGTTGTTGATAATAAGTGCGTGCTTTTCATTATATTTTATGTTTTACTGCCTTCAAATATTACCATGGTAGCACGGTAAATGTTTCGTACAATAATTGCTATCTATTTATGTTTGATTATCTGGATGAGTGAGTTTCCCGATACGACTTTTTTCATAAACAATGAAATAGTACAGTGGATAAAGCAGCGGCCTAACATTTTGGAGACGCGAGATCGATTCCGGGAGAAAGAGTTTTTTTAATTGATAAGTTTTTAATTAAAAATAAATATATTTTATACATAAATTTTACCTTACTGGTATATTAAATGTGTTGTTTGTATCAGTTATTCTTATTATATTGTGAGGATAAATTATACCCTACTGGTAAGATAAAATTTGTTTTGTTTTCGAACTGATTTTATATCTAAAAGTTTCTTAAAATAAACCGGAAGAAACGTAATTTTTAATGTTTACTCATTATTACTGATGTTTACTAAGCAACACGGTAAATTTAATGATATTTTCACAATAGTTTTTATTTATTTTTTGGCTCAGTGTAGTAAAAAATTATAAACTTTAAACATGAATATTGTTTACGATTGTTTTAATCTTAAAGAAAAGGACCATTAAAACTTTAATCATTCATTAAACGAAATACATTCATCAATATTTAAAAAGATTAATATTTCTCAATTTATTTAAAAGAACTACTGTATTTCTAAAATCAAATCGACATTGAAATTTTATGCATGATATGTAAATAAATAAGCTACAATTTTATATAACTGAAAGTTTGATTGGGATAGCATTGAAAAAACATACAGTTTTAAGATTTGTTATTTTATTTATCAATATCCACGATACAGCATGCTGTTGACTGGAAATTTTTATTCTTTGTAACTGTCATTGGATCCAAATTACCATTCCTGATATTAGTTTTTCCAAGATAACACAATGATAGTAACATTAACACAGTCACATCTCGCATCATATCCTGTAAACACTTTTTCTAAATGTTCCTAAAACTACCTAATAAAAATAATAAAGTATAAAAGCAAGAAGTTAGTGACACGTATAAGTCACAGGCGATGAGATACTGAAGAGCAACAGCTGGCACGTGTGCGCGTATGTGTGTGTATGTGCATCTCTTCGGCGATTGCCTATGTATGTGTTTGTGTATCTCAATACAATATCACATATTCAATTTTAAAATTTAAAGCAAATATAAACCAATAATAATTAAAAAAGCGACATTAAATAATATCAAGGAAACCACTTGCATTAAATAATCTATTTTTTATTACATATTATTTTTAACTCTATTATTAATTATCTAGACATCATCATTACATCATAGAGTTAAGTTTTAAACTATGTCCTTGTAAGAATTTCATTCATTAAGACCGAAAATTACGATTTCGTTTGAAAAACTAGTGGACAAATAATGGATTGAGAAATCGAGAGTTTTGTATCTGATTTCTCCAGACGGTAAGGTTGGTACAGTGGTAAAAGGTATACTTGGTTGTTGGTTGGAAGAGCTGATGATAGTTAGTGAAATGTCCGCATGGAGTCGTGAGCATCGCTCGGAATCAGCCAAGATGGCTGTACCGGATCAATGAAACTGGAGTAATTCGTAGTAAAACGATAAATCGCATTGGTTTCGGGCGGATCGCGAGACCCGTTGCGAGTGTAAATGGGCCATGGGCAAGGATCAGGAGCTGCTGGAGGCAGCCAGAAACGGCAACGTCACCGTCGTCGAGAAGATCCTGGGTCAGCGAGCTAAGAGGAGTGGTCCCTTGGCAAGGTGGGTGTCACTTTGCTTCCTACAAATTCGCTCGCACTGACTTGCTTCCGCAAACTCTGTCAGTTATATTGTTAAAAAACATATTAAACGAAATTAATCGTCATTTTCACTTTGAAAATAAACAAAGAGTTTCTTGGTGAGTTTCTTTCAGAAGTGGATTGCAAACACGTTCAGAAAAAAGCACTGATTGACAATGACAAGTTGATGATGACAGATGACAGGTTTTTTGTTAGTTAAGTTACTGAACAGTGCTGCTGTGATTCATGAAAGATAATGTTCAATGAGGAGTTAATTATTAATGCTTGAAGATGAATACAACGTTTAGACACTCTTATTAATTGAAATTGTTATACGGTTTATTTATATTTTTTGAATTGAATTTTATTTTTGCTAGTGACTGTTAATTCATTAATGATGAAGATGACGATGATTTGTAAAGAAGCATTGATTTTTTGATGTTCTTTAGGAAAACCAGGTCAGAGGTTATGTGATATTGAGTCTATGAAAGATAAAAAAGGACAGGGGGGAACTAAGAAGAAAATGACCCGTTGACCCTAAAATTTTGATTCTTCCTGTCCATTGATGGTGACCCAATTTTCCCCCCGTGTATTTAATCCGACAAGCAAAGATCTGATGATAGTAAATACGATTGTGTTGGAAGTGAAGTTCGGCATGGAGTTGCGCGGGTCAACGCACTGCGCGTCGAGTTATAGGTTACCAACACACGATCGATCGCATTTTCAATCAACCTGCTCGCCACTTTCCGCATCTCCCAAGAAGACAACTCGCACTTTTTCGGGAGGCTGGGCTTATTTTCATCTTTCTTATTTTTGAAGTGTTGTTTCCTCCTTTTTCTCGCGTTTAATTGCAAAATTTACAGCTCTTCAAATGGGAAATGACTTCATGCTTTTGTTTTCCTTTGAATCGCGCTTTCTTTTCATAGAAGTCGCGGGTCTTGAAATCAATAAAACAAAGAGAGAATGAGAGAGAAATAGAGAACCAGAGTATGCGAGAAAGAGAGAGCGAGAGAGACGAGTACAAGTCGAACGAGGATGCTTAAGAGTCGTTTAGGAGAGAGCCCTTAGGCCGCAATTATTTTTCCCACCTTTCTCGTAAATCATCCACTGTAAGGAAATTTGGATCATTAAGGATTAACTCCATAGAATTTTGTGTTTTTTTCATCAGCAGGAATTTTCATTTACGTTATTCTTGAAATAAGAAGATTTAACTTTACATTTGCAAATTTAATTATAAAACTCTTTAATGTGTGCTCAGTTTATTAATTTTATTTTTTTATGTTAAATGAATTTTCCATTTATTATGATAATGATAACGAACAGACAACTGATATTATTATGAGAGTAAACATAATCAATATGAAAAGATTCTTTTCAATGTAAATAGAACTTTATTCTTAGTTTTGTTAAGTGGATTTTAATTTTGCGTTTGTTCATAACTGCAAAATTAATATTAAAATGTTTTTGAATATCAATTTAAATGAATAATTTGTTGTAAAAGTTTATCATCATATAAAATTTAAATGATTAAAATTTGTTAAAATGATAATTTTTATTTGCCATTTATATTTTACTTTTCTAATAACTTAATCACATAATGTTTAATGTTATTAACACATAAAGGGATTCGAATTTTTATATTCACGTTGGAAATGAGAGCATATGAAGGTTATTAATAAAGTATTGATTTTTAGAATATAAAAACGAAAAAAAAAAAAACAGACTTGTACTGACAGAACTGAATAGAATAGAATAAAAAGTACAAGATTAATCGCTACATAATGCGACCAAGATGAGTCACGATTCTGGAAACTGTTTTTCATTTTTAGCGTTAAATTCTAAATGTACAGAAAAACAGATACAAAAATATATTAAAAATGGACAAGTTTTTTTATTATTGAAGCGTAGGCGCAAATACTTTTGAAAAAGGTTATCTATAGTTTGCGGGTTTTAAAAAAGAACTTAATTTGAATTTAATTGATTAATTGGCAATTAGTTGGTGAAATCGAAGCTTTATTAAATTTGTCAGTGTTTGTCTTTTAACTATGTTTTATTGATGTAAATTTAATGTTATCTCATTTTAACACAATCGTCAATTTATACTAACAATGATACTATTAGAACATTATTATTATTTCATAATATAGTCCGGTTGAATGATTTCACAAAAAAGGTTTTCGTAAATCTGAAAGCGATAGATATCTTTTTAATCAACTGATGTGTTTTATAAAAATCTAGTTTAATGGCACGTTCCAATGACACAAACAACTAAGATAACTTTTATCTTTCTCTTTATCTTATTTGACTAATTTTTCATATTTATTTTTATATTGTTAAATACTTAAAATATTTTATGTAATAACGTGTCTTCTGATGAACTCAATACCATTGAAACATACGTTGTTAGTTAGTTAACAAATTATTTTAAAAAATAAAATAAACATGTATTAGTCATTTTCAATAATGCTTCAAATGACACGTATTTCGAATGAATTTATAATTAATTAATAGATAAATAAAAATGAGTAATAAAGATTAGAAAAGTAATTATTCATGTAAATTCATGACTATATAATTTAGAGATATAAATTCATAGGCTAATTCATGTCGACAATAAAATCAATGTTTTTTATCATTCATTTCTTACTTTCAATGTGATTTCACTTTTAGTGCCTACAAATGTAGTTGTGAAATCTAGACAATTGTTTTAACACGGACAAACAATGTCGGCAAATTATATTCTCATTTATCTTTTCATTTATATACTAAAAGTGAGTAAACGTAACACGACCCAGACTCTTGGTATGAAATTCAAAAATTTTCTGCGTAACGTTAATTAGAGGTCGGGACTTGCACAGTAATATTATGCCGAGTTGTGCGGCCGCACGACGGATTTCCCATTACACTTATGCGAGATGGTCAAATATAGAGAAACACATTCGACATTTAATCAGTATCCACGCTTTACGTTACAATTTTCTTATACTAATTAATGTTTAAACATTAATATCCTCTGTAAAAATTTTACTAAAACAAAATTTATTTTAAATTAATGTTTGCAAACATGCATATACTGAAATGAAATGAAAAATATGATTTTCAACTATTTAATACGTTGAAAATAGATTTAAACTCAGACGAAGTAGCGGTTTTTTTATAATGTTAAATTAAAATTGTCAATATATTTTTTTAAAAATAATTAAGATTTTAATGATCTATGTCATCATTAGGAATTGTTTAATAGCTAAGCTAAAATATTTACACAATTAATTTGAGATTAATTTTTCCTTTACATCCTTAACAATAGGTTTTTTTATTAACGGCAGTTTTACAAAAGACGAAGAAAATGTGATCAGCGAGAGATGAACACTTGAGATAAATTAACTTTGATAGTTTCATTGTGAAAATTGTCCATAATTTTAAGGCGAATATCCTGAGAGGTTGCACTTTTTATATAAGCTTGTCATGCTTTTATACTTTTCTTGTAGACTGCACAGCATAAAGCGATAGGCCGCGAAGCTCAAGAGGTTAACCGCTAAATGCTTCACACCGAGACAATTCAATTGTCGGTAATGATAGTCACATTAACGATAGTACGATACACAAAGTGCATTTGCGCTTAATTAAATGAGTGTCTTTTACCAACGTTGTACTTTTCTTGTCAGAAAATGAATTGCATATTTTTGCTTTGAATTCATCTCTTCCATTCATTTTAATTGTACAATTTACATAGACAGCTTTCAATCAGTTTTACGTATTGATTGGGTTATTACGTTCTTAATTGATTACATATATAATTTTTTTACAAAGAAAAAAAAATTATTAGACAAGTTTAAAATAATTAAAATATTTTTTTAGTTTAATTTTGATACAACTTGTTTTTTTATATTCAAATTTTAATTTTGTTTAATTTAAAAGTTTATATTTAAATTAAATTTTTGTGTGAGAAAATGCAAGAAAAAAAGACATGCATAATTCTCATCATTCAGAAAGAACTATTTTAATGTAATTTGAACGACACATTTTTATGATTATACCTTTTACTATGTATAATAAACTTTTATTATGTTTCGGGTCATATTACTGAACGACTTTAATTTCAATAATACCAACGAATAAGTGTGTTCGTTTCCCTTTCTGACAAAATTACATTTACTCGTATTACCCTGTGCAGGATGATAGTGGTGTTGACACACTAATATCTGTGACATGCACTTATACCATTAGCTATTCATACGACTATTGACACTAATGATACATTATTGTGGATTACGTTAACGCAAATAATAGTAATATAAATAGAATGAGATGGAAAATCTAATCCTTTTCTGACAATTTCCATGTTATAGAATGAAGACACTTACAAATTAAATTGCAATAAAACTTTGACATTTAAATTGGTTTAATAATAAAAAAATTGTCTAATGAGAAATGTTTAGTTTGTTTTTTATGTGAATGTTATATTTTTAGTATATGTAACATTTAAACGAATAGGAAACTGAAAGAAAATTGTTCAAAAAAAGTTTGTTTGTTATTATTAATACAAGTTAATCAATATTGTAATTTTCAGCTGGGTAAAACATTATAGGTTCTAAAGATAGGTTGCACATAAAAATAAATCCAAACACTTCAAAAAGGTGCCTTTCAAAATAAATGTGGTTTTTTAAATTTATTCTATTAAATGAATACTGAAAATGTTTTAAATTGTCGTTATTGTTATCAATTTCAAGAAGAATTGAAAAATCTTTAAATCAAAAATAGTTTATTATACTAATATTTAAAAATGTTACTTCTTGAGCATTATAATTAGTTACATAAGTTAATTGATACACGAAAAATAAACATGTAGCAAAGATTATTAAAATTATAAGAACAATTAATAAAATTTTAATAATTTTTATGTCTGGAAAAATTTCATAAAAATTACGAAAAATGGCAATAAATTTACTATACTGCATGGTAAGCAGGGGATAACGGTCATTTCCTGATATTTTCTATTATATTTTGAAGTGTATTTATAAAATAATAACTGAAAAATCGTAACACAATGAGTACTTTTTTCATATAGAATGGTAAAAATGTTCAAACCAGTAAATTTTACTATACTGTATCATAAAATTATCTTACAGTATAGTATAGTAAAATTTAGTGAGATTATAGGAATTTTTCCCGACGTGTAGTAATCGTGATGTATTCTCTCGTGATGATATTTTGCTGGGGCGTTGTCGGGCAGCTAAAACGTTGTTACTACTTAGATGGGTGACCACCTTGATACGTTTAGATTTCTATATATATTATGAATATATATAAATACTAGCTAAATCCTCGGCTTCGCCCGGGCGAAACCCTATGATACCTTCCGTATGACCGTGTATGAGTCCTGACCATATCTGTAGTGTCACCCGAGATACTCCTATGGACTCTCTATGGGTTCGCTATGCAATCTCTATGAATCTTTCCTCCTTCAATGAACCACTCCGTATGACCACCTTCTTATGACCCCTTATGACATGACCCCTAAAAGAACATCTCCTTCATCACCGTTGAATCCACGTGGATTCCATTCTTAAACTTTGTTTCAACGTGGAATCAATGTGGATGAAGGTGAATGTTCTATCTAAGTTTGGTGAACTAAAGTGAGAAAGTATCTAAGTTTGAAAATATATAGACAAAATTTAGACGATTATATATCGTCAACTCGATGCAAAAAGGTTCTATAATAAAGTTATCATATATAAAAAATATAAAAACAAAAAAAAATTAAAAAGATGGGCATTGCTTTTTTTGTGCGAAATGTATACGTTTGTCTTTTTTTATCTGACACGGCTTTCGAGATAGCACCTTTTTTCACTGAACTGACGAAATGTATATTATATTTAAAAACGGCAATAAGTATAATATCCAAACTGTATAATTTTGGATATATCTTCGTCCGTAAAGGATAACACAAAAACATTTTTTTTTAATCAAATGTATATATTGCAAAAAAATAAAGCCTACGACACTATATCTAGGGGAGGTCTAGGGCTATAACCTGAAAAATTTACATCACGTTTACAAAACTACTATAGTAATATATAAGTTTATACAATCCGAGCCGAAAGCGAGGTTTGTAATCGCACGAGGAGAGAATTTTGTTTTATTTTTCATAGTGCAAACGATATTTTTCGTCAGAAAGGAGCAGAAACTGCAGTTTCTTTAAAATTCCCTAGAGACAGAAACTGCATTTTCTGTCACCCTGTGGCGAAAAATTTATTGAAAGTCCTTACAATTGTCCTCCTTCTTTATTTTGTGTGTATAAATTTATGTACGTGTGAATATTTGATGTAAATTTTTGATATTTCATATTTTCAATCGCAGTTTGGCTGAAATTAAAATGTTTACTAACTATACGGAAAAACAACATATTACTATTTCTTATAATACTGCAATCAAGAAAGATTAAAAAAATTATCTTACACTATAGGGTAAATTAATATTTATAATAATTTTTCAACAAAATTCGTTGAGGAAAAAAAAACTTGTTAAAAAAAGTGTTAAAACAGTTTTCAATTTTTTTAAATAATAAAAATTAAAATAACTACATTTAACCGCAACATTTCTCATATCATTTTTTCTCTTCGTCATCGATTTCTTAATTAACGATTTTCTCTTAAACTCAACTCAACAAAGCCTCTCGTAGTAACAACTTGAAATCTAATTAACATCTTGTAACCATTACAACCCGATAACACCTTATTTGCAAGCCCGAAACACGAGACCTAATCAAGCCTATTTCTCGTGCAAGCGGTTGCAATTCTGCAGTCAAATCTTAGACTGCAAAATTACACCGCCCACGATTTCCCGGAACGATTATGATCACGCAATAGCGCGTTAAAACGTCCTACGACTGGATAATTAGTGTCGTCATTAGGCTTTCTATGCGTGAACCTTGACAAACGAGCGGATGCTCGTCGCGTACGTGTCAACTTTTGGGGATCGATTTGCTTATTACTTTCTTAAGTGTCGGGTCCTGTAATTCACTTGGAGCAACGAACACGACGCTGCCTTATTCCCATCGAGTGAGAAAGCTCTCTTGCTTCACTGTGACGCATGCTTTGCAATAGCTTGCATGAAATGTGTCGTCAAGATTGTATATATGTATATTTATATATATATATATATATATATAAGTATGAGAAGTGGTTGGAGATGTGGTTGTAAATGTATTTGTAGTATGTGTGCGGCATGTAAAGCGGGTATCGTTTTTCCACATCGTCAGATGTTGGAGTCCCTCAATCAATACTGCAAAGAACCGTCTCAAAGTTACGCGGATTCGCGACACGCAAACACCCGTGCAGAGGTGTGTTATTTTTATTTACTACTCGTCCACGTACAGTAAACAAATACAAACAAAGTCAAACACGCATTAAAAATACAAAGTTTTACGTATAAACATCAGTTTTTTATGAATAAAAAAAAGAAGTCGATGAAATATTATCATGTACGTTAGGTTTATTAGTTAGTACTTATTTGTTGCTGTTTATTTTATAATATTGTTTTTTATGTTGTTTTATTTTATTCAACTTAGTTTTTTACAGATAATAATGAATATTTGTTTATATTATATAATTTGCTATTGTTTATATTTATGTTTTTTATTTACTTTTTAGAAACATCTTATGACACGCAAAATTTTATTTTTTTCAAATTAATTTTTCAAAAAAATTTTATAACCATTAGTAAAGAATAATATTTTGAAAAGGTATTATTTAATATATTTTACATTAAGAGAAATGTTATAGCTTAATTAATTATACTTATATGTATACATATTCCATATTAAAAAAATATAAGTGAAAAAATATTTCAAATATATTTTGCAAATATATTTTTACTTATATTTTCAAAAATATATTTCAGAAATATGTTTTAAATATACTATAGAACCTGCGAAGAGTCCACTTGTTCTGTCCTTTTCAATCTGCAAAGTCCACTCTTTGTTTTTTCATGTCAAAACATAGGTTAAAAAAAGAGAACTATTGGACTCTTCACAGGTTTTACTGTATATTAAATAATTATAAAAAAGTTCGCAATGTATTCCATGGCATTTTAAAATATGTTTCAAAATAAATAAAAATTATCATTGAAATATATTAAATTATAAAATATTAACATTCACTTAAAAAAATATATTGGAGGCACAGTAATAAATAATTCTACCTAGCAATGTAGGTATACTGGATATCCAAAGTGTATACAAGCATTATGGTATACCTACGATAGAAATACAATTATTTTGGAGTAAATATTTCTATAAAATGTATATGTTTTCCAAAGCAAAAATATTATTATATTAACTCATTTGAGTATATTGTCAACGTCAATCACAAATAACTTAAAACATACAAATAATAATTAAGTAACCAAATGAGAACACGAAGAATAAATTGCAAAATGTTAATTTACTATAAATAAAAATAATATGTATTATTAGGAAATAAAAAGAATGCATAAAAAAATTGATAACATATAAATAAAAGAAAACTAAAATGTGTAATACATGAATAAAAATAAATAAATTGACAGAAATGTGTGTAACCTGAAAATCTATAAATAAAATAAACATTATTTTTTTCTTAAAAAAATGTAATATATTTTAATTAATAATCAAACAAATATTTTCTATGTATACGTGATTACTTAAATGACAAACAAAATAATAAAAATATACTTTTATATAATATACTTAAACATTATATGTTCATTAAAATAATTTCATTAGCTGGAAAACAAATACAGAACTTTACCTATTTTAACAGTATGCATACCTGTCACAGGTATACTGTCTCAAGTTTGACAGTTAAGAGGATGGCAATTACCGACGTTACCGACATTACAGATTTATCAAATAAAATTTGTCTGTAACAAAACTATAGTTTTTAAAAAGCACAGTCCGATTTTTTCCTTTTTGTTACACATTTTCCGAT
>JABFPJ010001474.1:0-25351 GCA_022817425.1 Gryon sp. ZL-2020 | reverse complement strand
ACGTGGTTAATATAGCAATCATAAACATGCCATCGTTATATAATCATAAATTTAGGTATTTCTCTATATTCCTTTACGATTTGCATAATATTAAATTGTTCTAAAGTATTTTGTGAATAATATTCATGTTATCATATTATTATTAAAAGCCAAAACCTTTATTTTCGTTGAGAAATAGAAGAATTACATTTCATCATAATATCGAAATTTTACAATAATGTTAATTTTATTTGTTATTGATATTATTAATAAATTGATATTATCATATAATATTATTTATGTCATTTATCTAACATAATATTTTTAAAGTTTGAAACTTTAATATTAGCTCTTCGTTAAATTTTACATTTTTAATACATAAATATTACATTTATTTAATATTTATATTAAATAAATTTAATATTTATGTATCCCTTTAAGCTTTGAATATTATTATATTTGTTAAAATGAAAGTTCTTAATTTTATTATATTTAAATCAAATTTCCTCGAATTTCTTTTTTCTATAATTAACTAACTACGTGAATAATAATTTATATGCATCCAATCATCATATATTTTACTTATTAGGATAACGTATTTTGTGAAATATTTCTTGTCAGGTCTATTGATATTCATATTACATTTGCAAAACAAACGTAATTGAGTTTATTACATATCTTTTAATTCCTTTTCCTTTTGACAATTTAATTATAATATATACATTTTTCTTTTTCTACAATATATAAATTAATTCAAACATGCATCGTGAGCATTATGAAAACAATTGATTTAATCAAATACAATGTCACTACAATATGAAATTGTTTTTGAAACCTGTTCAGAAGCTTTCGATAGAACGTGATACATGAACAAATGCAATGCGTTAATCGACAACACCACGAGTTTGAATTTATAGGTTTTCGATAAAATTGTAGGCCGCCAATCAAATATTTCCATTATGTATCTCACAAGTAATTCAATTACGCGCTCGGTATTCTTAAACGTCTTGCACAACAGCGGAAAATAAATTTGCTTTTCCCGCTCATGGTGGAAATATTTGTTTTCGTTTCAATTTGTTTTGAACGATTCCGGAGCATTGCGTAAAAATGAGCACTTTTGCTTAAAAGAGAAGACCACGAATTGGCTGCACTAATTCTGAAATCCATTGCGAGTGACAGCAGGAAAAACAGAACTTCCGTCTATTCATGGCAATTTCGTTCCGCAAATGATTTGCGATTATTCTCAAATACTTGATGATAAATGAAACGCCTATTTTTTCTCTATAAAATATCAACTTCTTTAATCATGACAACACGATTCCATTGACGCGATTTGCCATAATGACGCGGTTGAAATTATTTATATTAATTTTTACCGACAGATGTTTTCCATCTACTTACAATAAAATTGCACTGTTATGAGAATGTTTTTGTCCATTTATTTTTCCCGGGTGATAATAATACTGATCAATACTAATAACTATTGTAATAAAAAACACAAAAACTGATAAAATTCCTTTTCTTAATTTTTCTTTCATTTTGTAACTATTTGTAATGATTAAGTACAACTTTTATAAAAAAAATATTGCATTTAAAATCTTTCATTTTTGTATAGCATTAACATATATAAATATTTCTTCAATCCTATCTTTTTCCACTTTTATATTTTATTCATGTTTCTGATTAAAATAATAATAATTTCATATCTCTTTGAGCAAGGTAAATTTTGAAATTATGAATGCTTTTTTAACGCGAATTTAATTCTTGTTCACAAACTGTAACAAAATTACAGAATGAAGAAAGATGAAATTATAATGTAATGTATAAGTTTTTCTCCGACGAGATTTAATGAAGTGTAATTACGCAAAAAGGTATGTTCGCGTAGGATAAAAAACTTTTGTTCAAATGAAATGGTTTTTACAAATACGAAAATCAAGTCGCACTTTTGCATCGATGCTATATTTGCCAAGCTCAAAATCCTCTGACAACAGCAATGCGTGTTTTCGCAAGTCTTGTATTTTTTATGTTTTGAGTATTTGTTTTCGATTTTGTGCCAGCGATTCGCGTATCTATATTTACTTTCCAAACGTTTTTTCACGTTGAAAAAGGATTTAAATTGTGTATACGCAAAAGGCCTCCTTGCAATACACATGCTATTAAATGTATTAATGTCCAAAAACAAAAATCAAATCTTTTAATTTGATTTGTTTAAACATCCTGCAACCTATTCGAATCGTGTTTATGAGTTTAGGTTTTATTTAAATTGTCTAAAAAGCTAATAGATTCTTTGAACATGAAACACCTTAACTGAATAAGAACAAAAATTAAATATAAATTGATTAGTGAAAGTGAAATGCAGTTTATAAATTTTATGTCTAACTTCTTTCAAACATTACTATGTAAATTTATTTAAGGAAATTTGCTGAAATATTGACCTACTTTGAAAGTTTTTTGATACGTATATAAATATAAAGTAGATATTAAACTAAACTGCAAAAATATACTTATTTTTATGAGGTGCATTGCAAAAATTGATTTTTTGTTCTATATACTTTTATGTTATATTTGACATTTCCCCATATTCTAGTGTTTGGTAAAAAAAAAAAAAAAAAGTCTTCACTGATTAAAAAATTCAATTTAACTCAAAATTTTAGTATCACTATAATAATATAAAATTCAAACATTTAAGTACGAAATGAACAAATATATTACAAAAATGTATTTACATTAGATAATATCAGAAAACTAACACCGAAATAGTGGAAATTAAATCAGGTTTCAGATAACTTTTCAACATTCTTTTATAACTTTACTTGGATAAAATCACGATTAAATCATGAAAAATTATATCTTAATAAGTTCAAGGAAAAGTCAAGATGATTTCCAAGAACAATTTTTTAATTTAACATTTCACATTTCCATATCGAGATATATTCAAGAAAAGAAATATGAAAATTGCTTCAGAGATTAATTCATAGCTCTATTTGGAACTGAGCCATTAGAAATAACAATTCAAATTCCGATGCAACTTATTCGAAATAACTTAACTATATATACATATATAAATATATCTTTACTATGCGATAAAGGCGAAACGATAACGGAAAACGAAAAATGACTGCATGTTGACGTACATTTTTATATTTCTTTGTTTCTCGGTTGAGCTGAACTGGTTTCGATATCTCGAGCTCTCAAACATGAAACTAACAACACATTCGGCAAATGTGAGTTCATTAACTTTAGTCGAGAATTTCTGATAAATACCGACGCTTAGACGGCACTTTTACTTCAATTGACTCAGCAACGAAAAGACAACGGTGCTGTTTATGCATTTTTCTAAAGTGCGATTTGTCTTTGTTATAATACGAATAAGACAAATATTTACAAGATTGTTCGGATTACGCATTCGATATTATTTTTTAGAAAACATTTTGAGCAAAATTTAAACGCGTAACGGTGACCTCACATTTTTAGGAAAAGTAGAATTTGTTGTTTTGTAGTCGAGTAACATTATGCAGTGTTGTAAAATGTGTAACAACCTGTACTATATCACATATTGAAAATAAAAATAAAGTTATCATTACAAAAGAAAAATTAATTAGCCCGTGTTATTAATTATTTCTCCAATTAATCAATAACTGAATTGTTTGAAGTTTCTGATATAATGAATGTTTCATTCAATCAATATTCATTCTTTGTTAAAATATGAACTGAAAAAATACAAACAAATTTAAATAATGCACTGTGTGTTGTATTAGAGTTTATCAGAGTTAATTATAGCTTCTTGTCGAACGAAAAATATTATTAATTTGGTTATTTTATATACGCTTATTATTATGTATTTTATTTACAATGAAACATTTACTCTTTATTAATAAAAGAATTAATTAGTTATGTAAATAACATGAAGCATATTTGTTCAAGTTTATATTTATTTTTGTCTTTCTTCATTTAATTATTATATTTCATTTATTTAAATTTGTATGTATTTATTTACATTCGAATTAATAAAATTTTATTACTTTTAAGGAAAAGCGAACAAGTTAATGGCTAAGTCATCAAACTTGCACTCGGGAGGCACGAGTTTGAATCCCTGTGCCGGCCATTTAAACCAAAGTTTTGATAAGACTTTTGATACACAATAAAGGTGAATATTGGGTCCGAAGAAGGAAGAAATCTTAAGAGATATTTTAACCTTAGCAAAGTTGTACATTTATTATCTTAATATATGCTGATTTTATTTTATATTATTTATGCAGATTTAATTATTTAAAATTAATTAATCAACAATAATCAACAATAAAAAATAGTAAATCGTTTTTAGACTACTTTGATAAAGAATATAAGAATATAATTATTATTATATAATATTATTCCTGTTTGAGAAATAATAATAATAAAACAGAATAAAAATTTCATTTATCTATTAAATTATTGACTGCAAAAGTTTTGTCATAAAGTTATCAAACACGTTTGAATAAATCGATCGAAATAGTAAAAGCATTTAATTAAATATATTTGTTAATTAAATTTGCACTTACATAATATAATAATAATAAAGCATACAATGATATACTGTAAACTTCTTTTTATATGATTTTTGTATAAACAATGTAATGAACAATTTCACTCATTACATTGTTTCGCTTATATAAATAAATGTAAACTTTTGTTTTCAATTATACATTCTTTTAAGTCTGAAGATTCTTTTCTACAACAGCGAGTTGCCTAGAGCTCTTTAAACATTCTTTTATAACATTTTCAATTATTTTTATGCATTCATTTATTTTATATGAAACAACTCTAATTGACAATTATTTAATACAACACTCGTAATAGTGTATAGCAACTTGAAATAATTAATATGATTCCTCAAATATTGAAATGTGATTAAACATGTCATTTCGTATATGAAAAGCTTAAGCTCTATTTAGCATTGACTTATATTTATAAAAGTTTAGAATAAATAACAACAAATTCAAAAAGTATTTTCATTTCATCTCGAAACAAAATATATTTCGAACGAACAGCATTAACTTCAAACTTTGTCGATAAACAAGTGACCTGATTCTAAATCAGAGACATTCATTTCATCGAAAGACTTATATTCTGTTATTGAACTAGCTAATACGCAGCATATAATTGAAACAATCTGCAATGAAGAATTAATTTCAAAGAATGAATTTTAAAAAAAGGAAGTTCACTTCATAAGATGCCCAACAAGCAAATAATAGTCTTACTGGAGCAACTGAAAAGTACACACCTTCCCCATCAAGCCCGACCCGGTACCCTAGATCCAGACACTCGACCTCAAACCCACATAAATTTCTACGCAAACCATTGTCCCAAAGTCGGGGCTGTCGGTGAGCCTAATCATCCCACACCCAACAAAACCCATACAGTTCAGCTCTCAACCAATTACACCCCAATGATTTCGAGCGAAAGACTAGAGCGCAAAAGTGAGGCAGCACCAATCGGCCAAGAATCGTGACTTTCTCCCCGATAATTAAGCGCCGCCGAACATCCCCTGATATCCCGCTCTGTATCCCTTGGCCCAATATCTCGTCTACTCTTATCACCTCAGCGTCACGGTCGTCACATTCGAAGTACCTCGTCCTTGCTTCTCCTTTCTCCCTCCCCTCCTCAGCCTCACCCCTCTGCCCTGCTACCACTCGTACGGTAGTCGGGTCGCGCAGCTCCCCCCTTTCCCGTTGGTGCGTTCCCCCTCTCGTGGTTAACTACTCACCCCCTCCCATGAAATCCCCACCACCGTTGTATGTAAGCCGTCACATGTTACCCCGCAATTCAGTCTCGCAGCGATATTCGCGAGCGACGCATCGCGTACGGAAAGCCGATTGAGTGTGCGGAGGAAAGTGAGCGACGAAAAAAAAAAACGGTTGTTTTTAAAAGAAAGCGGAGATTCATCTTGAAATTCAGCGATAGATCATAACGATCATCCAATCAACACGCAACAAGGATTACGAAGGATAACAAGAATATTAATTAACAACAACAACAAACAAGCGCAGGACAACACACAGACAACACACTTTTAAAACACACGGAACTAAAACGCGAGTTTTGCTTACTTTTTCGCAGACAACATTTTTTTTACTTTTATACCGACGATCCATCTTCTCTTTCTCTCTTTCTCTCTCTCTCTCTCTGTTTCTCATTTGTGACGCGGGATCATCACCTTCTCGTCCCGAGACGGAGAGACCAACCTAGAGGGAGAGTAAGTTAGACAGCCTCTCGTCCTCTCTTGTCGAGTCAGTAGCGCGAGTTCCGCTGGACAGTGACGGGCTCAGTGGTTCAGTCGTGTGTTTGACGCAACGAAGAGTCGACAGTTTGTCTTCGCTGCCACGAACATTCTTTTCATCTTTTTCGTACGCTGAACGTGATTCGAGGACACATTACAAAAGTTTTACGTTTTAACTACAACTCATTTTTCGTTTTCTTCGGTTTTTCCAATCGGATAGAAATTGTATAGAGAGAATTATTATAATATTATCATAGAGAGTAACTATATATTGCAACTGTACATATACATCATCTTACAACCCAGTCAAGGATTTTAAATTCGCTCGTTGTAAACTGCTGGTCCACCCATAGCTGTCCTTTACTACTGTCACACACGTGAGTATGCAAACGAGGCGCACTTTTTATCCATCCAAGATTCTCAAGGTGTGACAGAAAAGGAAATCGATATTATAAAACGAATCTACACTGAAGAATGTTTAGATCTTTTATACATCGAAAGTTTCATTGATGCTGCAAACATGTTGATCTAGCCAACCAACAAAGTGATGGAGAACAGTTGTGGTTTAATACCTTGAGTGATACATTAGAAGTCTACTACACACGTGCGGATATTACTTTCGTGTAATCAGAGAACAAAGTGGATTTTGTTGTTGTTATGACGCAAATTAAAGCACATTCGGGTGGTTTTAATTGAATTTGCTCTTGCAGTTACACTTTACGGGAAAAATAATCCTAACACACGGGATTCTACCACAAATATGAAATGATAACAAATAGTTCCTCGATGCAAAATAATCACGAAAAAAGAACGTTTGATACTGATACTTTTTGACATTAAATACTTTTGAAATGCAGATTTTATTCTGTAGTGCAACTTCATAATAACTAAAGTGATTTTTTCATCTACGATCATATATATATCATGGATATTTTATGAAGAATTGAAATTGACTTTGAAAACAGAACTATTAACAAAATTGTTCATGCAAGATTATCGATAAACACAATTGCAGTATTACCTTCTGGGTGATTAATTTGAAACAACATTCCAATCGTTCATTCGGAACAGAAATAACTGCGAAAGATTGTAATCTCGCCAGTTGCGCGTCAAGAGCAAATTTCAATCCCAAAACAACAGAAAATTCCAAAGCATCCAAGCAAAAAAAAATCTTCAAAGCAATTATGTCATTACTTAAATTTGTGATATACATGTTTGCAACATCAACTGCAATTTCCGACATTCAGCCACACCTGAAACTACATGTTTTTAATGATTTGTTGATTGCCTTAAAAAAAAAGTTTAAATCATCCAAAACAAGTTTTGAAATGTTCAAAGTGTTTGAATGAAATGTTTCGGTGGAATGAAAAGACGTTAGCCGAGAGGCGTTTATTATTGTAACGCGCAAAAAGCAACGAGTGGAACTGAGATACCGCTGATTAAACGGTGACGATTGATTTCACTAAAAAGGCAGTCTCGACTGCATTACGTAACGACCGCAGCAAAACACAAACAGCGCACGCGAAAACTCGTGGCTGCTGCTGCTCTGCTGTAGCTTCGTTCTCTTTCGTCATCTGGTCTCTTGCTTTTACTCGTACGCTATTTACACGTGCTCGGATTTTGCGTAAAGGCACGCGACCGCTAAACTTTTTGTGCACCCAATCATGTCGTTCGATCGTTTGTTGAATTTCATTTACAGTGTCGTTTGCTGCTTTAGAGACTTTATAAAAGCATCATTAAATATTCAATTTGAATTTCATTTTAGTTATATTTCACGTTCAACATTGCTTTATCAAGTTTTAATTACTAGTTTATCGCTATTATTATTATAAAATCACTTACCTAGAACAGGTTAGGATATTTTATTTCAAAACACTGAAATACTCATCTGAAACATGTAGATAAAAATTGTAGATAAAATGCAATTAAAATAGATATACAAATGCAAAAAAATGTTGAAATTTCTATTTTTTTAAAAATTTTTTAGCTTTTCATATCATTGCTGCAATCACGACGATAACAATGATTTTAAGTAATACCTTTTTTGATTTATAAGCCTTGACTCTTAGTTTCATTACTGTAGCAATTTTTTAGTTTCATTATTTGCTGTAGCTTATTATTTTTTCATGAAAAATTGTTTAACTCCTTCAACGTGTCGATAATTAATTTACATAACAAGAGTTTAATCTTCTTGTTAATACCATTTTCAAGACATCCATCAAACATTATAGATGTAAAAAAAGGAAAATGAAAAAAATGGTCCTCTTTTTATCTTCAGCTTTTTTATAGAGTTGTTAATTTATTTTTGTATCTTAGTGGAGGACACAGATCGCTTTTGCAGCAGTTGCTTTTTCGAACGTATTTTAAATCAACCTCGTGACATTCGGCAAATCATTCAAAGTCGTGTTTTTCGACGTTCGCATTGAAAGGTGGTATCTAAATTAGCTCCCACCACGTGCGTCGATACGCTGCATGCTTACGCTAACATTTTCAACTTCATTTATCACCGTTTACTTAATGATTGTTCAGTATTCGTGACACACTTTCTGGAAAATTCTAGATGCCTGCGTCTCATGACAATTTCATTTTTGTTGTCTCACTCAATAATTTGGATAAAAATAGATCACTTTTTAACATCTTTTATATTTATGCTTGTAAGCTGGATAATTTAGTAGTCAAAATATTATTTATACATATAAATTACAGATAATTTCTCAAACTCTGTTTTAACTTTCTTCAGTATATTTACGTATGTTGTATGATTATGTAAATGAAACAAGACAATCAATTAAAAAATAAAAATTGTTCTTAAAAAGTTTTTAATAAAAAAAAGTATTAAAAACGAGCATTATTCTATGAAAATCATATAACTTGACATTGCTGTCTTTTGAGCCAAAAACAAATTCTCATGATAATCCGCACTTCGCAACATGATACTTTTCCATTAGATTTTTCGCGAAGTGAAGCGCAAGACATTCTTCCATTACATAGTATCGTATCTCATTTAATCCTAAAAGCCTTGCTTGGACAATGTTTTTGCGACATAATGACCCAATTGGAATCAAACCGAAGAGGCTATCGCGCCATTACGATTTTCTATTTGCGCCAGCTAAACGATCGAATTGACTGGCACTATCAAGCGTGTAGACGGCACGCGATTGGCGGATTCACGACCCGTACAGTCGTAATGAGACGACCTCGCGCAGCGAAACGATAATGAAAAGTTATGATTAAGCCGACGGAGTTTAGTTTGTACGTAATGTGCTGTAGTTCAAGGTTGCTTCGTTGTTAATTAATTACTGACTAGTTTCAGATACTCGCCGATGACAATCATATTTTTATTGCTTTACTATATGTATATATATTTTCTTATTTTTTCTGAAATATGTGTAATTCGAGTAAAAGGAAATTAAACTAATACAGAATTAAATTATCATCTTTTCTTAAAAATGGAAATCAAATTAAAACCGGTATACATTTAATTTATTTATAAATTACGAATTTGTATGTTTAATCTCAATAGAATGAACAAAATAGCTTTTTATAAAAATACGAAATGCATTAATATACAAATAAATATTCATTATCATTCATAAATTATATATATTTGAATTCAACGTGATACATATTTTCGTAAATATCTTATCTATGAATCAATTAAGTTATTTTAATCTGTAACATTTTTGTTCTGCATTCAACATGACAAGCGATAAGACACACTGTCATATTTTAATATAATCACAATGAACAACTTCAATTTGAAACGAAGTCGAAACTCCGTCTGACGTATTGGGTGACTCGGCTTTTATGCGTTCTATACTTATAAAACTGTACAAGTCCTTTCTACTATTTTCGATGGCATTGCTATCTTGTAAAGCAAGTTTCAAAGTTATTACTTTTCCCAAAAATAGAAAAAATTCATGTTTATCGTTAAAAAAAATTATCTGATTTATATGTTCACTTTTTGACCTTTAACGTGCACTAACTCGTGTATAAGTTTGCTATTTTTAAATCATTCAACGATCGCAAAACAAAATCTCGCGCCGTCAGTCGAAGAATTAGTTCTAACGTATTCAAAATTAACATCGATATCGACGATTTATGCAAATTGAAAAAGAAAATAAAAATGAGTTTACTTTTTCATTGGAATTCAATATGCGTAAATTGAATGTCCTATTATTGCTTCTTTTCAATTTACGAATAAAGTATTTTATGCATTTTAGAGTCCATTAACTATTATTTATTATAATTTATAGAATGTTCATTCACTGGAATAAAAGCTTTTCTAGATCATATACTTTATCTTCATGTATAAAATATATTTTGCGAAGTTTTAATAGTTTTAATGTTTTACACCGTTCTTGCAAATTTACAAGTATCACTTATAAGAAAATAAAGTTAACTCCTGTTATTTATAACATTATATGAAACATCTAATAACACATATAAGTTTACACTGATTTATTTACCGTTAAACTTTATATAGAAGATTTACTTTTTATATAATCGAATACTAATTATTATTTATAACATCTTAATTTATTAAGACTAATTTAAGTATTTAGTATCACCAATAGTTATAGTATAATATATAAACTCTATGGTAAGAAAGTTAATACAATTAAAATGCATAACAAAATATTAAATTTGGCAAATTTAATATTTATATAATCAATTCCCTTCTTTATATAATCATGCATATTATATTTTTAATATTAAACCTAAATTATTCGTTTATCCTATTACTTTTTTATTATAGAAATTTAATTTGAAAATAAAATACATTAGTAAATTACGACGTAAAGAAACAAGTAAAAGTGTCATTCAATGACTCTTTTATTGATATGGTTTAAAAATTATGAGTTAAAATGGCAATGCTAAATGCAATCGAAGCCCGGCAACACTTGACATTTCACCTTAATCTAAATCAAGCTTAAAACTTGTATGTCTGTGTATTTACGTATGTAGAATAAAAAAAAATTGAAGAAGGGCAAAGAGCAGTTGCCAAAGTCGAAGATTGAAACATTTATTTGCACGCATTAAACAAGAATCGCATTTCTAGCCGAGGCGCGGAATGAAAATTGCTGCTAAATTGGAAAATCTCGTTGTGTAAATAAGCCCGGTTTTCGCAAATTGGCTTTTGCCTGTCCGTGCGATCGAAGTAAAAATCGATCGGTGCGACCAGTAGCATGGGTCGAAAAAACTAAAAAAAAAAAAAAATGAATTCGCTCACCAACCGCAATTAGTCACGCGGCGATTGCGGAATTAATATTCGCGTAGCGGAGCCGCGTAGGCGGATGAAATTCACGGCAATAAATTCGATTGGCGGACCAGACCAAACCCGACTTAAAATTACGCCCGCCGCCGCGACAAAGAAATGTTCCGACAAAAAATCAATTCAATTTATCCGACGCTAACCCATTTAGGAAACTGACGCCACCGCCGCACACACCGCGCGCGTGTGTGTACGCGCGACTTTTCAACCAGCCACCATTATCGCAAATTCCGGATATTAAACGCGTCGCTTAGACCTACACCGAATTTATTTGATTTCCCAGACCAAAGATTTTCGGCTTCGAGTATCACAGAGTTTTGTTCTCACTAATTTAAATTGCGAGGGACGTTTTTTCATACGGTTAACAATAAACAGAAAAACAATATTTTTTAAGCGAATGTAGAGTTTACAATTTCAAAAGAAGCCAACTATTACTTGAATGAATTTAGGAAAATTTAAAAAATGCCTATCTATTGAACTAAACGAAATTAGATAATTGTTATAAATATTTTATTAACAAAAAAAAACTTGCATTTACCGAAAGTTTCTTGTTATCCATATATAGAATTTTACAGATTCCAATTTGCTTGGTTTAAATATATACTATGAGGAAATAAACGAAAATAATCAATAACATCATTAATATAGAAATATATTTTAGTTGCACTTTTTGTACAAATCATTTTTTCATCTATTGACGCGTGATATTATAAATAGAATTGAATAAAAATGCTATACTATTTTTAAAATACTATAGTCAAAAGTTATAATTATCCTTATACACCTCAATTATTGATTCCCTAATTGATATTAAATATGCTTCGTTTGATTGCAATTATTAGTGTGCCGTTAATGAGTACAAATTCGTTTATCTTCAATTGTAGTCCATGCAACAGTGATAATTTAATTGGCTTTTCATATGAGCGTAATTCAGATTGAATCTATACTATATAATAAATAAGAGAGAAAAAAATGGAAATACTTTTTTAGATTGAAACACGTTAACTACTAATTTGATTATTGAAAAATCAGCATAAATAAATTAATACATCAGTTCAATATTTATTATTAGACTGTTATAAGGTCGCGCTAAAGAGTAGTAGTAATATTAATAATTGAAAGCAGATTTGATTTATGATTATCTGAACTAAACCAATATTATCTACTTGCAGATAGTATCGTATCGATATTATTCACTGCACTATTTATACAAGTGAAATTTGAAATTTCATGTTGTTTGACTAATTTGAAATTATTTTAAGGCACTTTAACTTCAACTTCAAAGTTTAACTCATTAAATAGTCTCTTGTAAGACTACAATGATTACAATCACTCTGACGAACAAACATAATTTGTATACTTTACATTACATTGTAAATAATGACTATTTTGCAAGAGGAATTCATAGGGCAAAACTGCGCAGTGACGAAAATACGGATAAGTTTCATAACATCAATTATTACGCAAAGAAGTAATTTAGCACACGACGTCTTATTTGTGAAACAAAATTTCGAACGACGCGGCATTTCAGCCAGGAGTCATCTCTCGCGGCTGTTTGTCGACTGTGATGCAAACTTTAATCAGATCGCGACTCCCATTCAGTCCTGATTTATCTATTCGACAAGAAGTGTACTTATCAACGTGTGCTCGTACATTACACGCATTTTAATTAAAATCAAGTGATTCATGGAAGGGTATGCATCGAGTCGATCGACAGATCGACGTACGTACGTTTCAACTTCTTTGCTTATATATATATATATATATATATATATTGACACGTCCGTCTTTCTGCGGCCTTGAGTGCGATTGTGCACTTTACATCGCAATGAACTATTTTATTTTGAACCAACATATGCCTCCATGAAACACTTCTTAGAATTTGTTCAATCAACTTCATGTCCACTGTAATTGACATTAATCGATATCAAAAATAATTCGTCGTTGATCCTTCACGGGTGATCGAATTGTTGATTACATTAAAACAAGCATCATTGTGTAATAATAAGTTATCTGTTTGAGTTTTTGAACAAAAGAATTTTGATCAAAATATTTGTGTTAGTATATTATTTTATACAAATATGGATATGTAATTTCGTGTAAATGCATAAATAAAAACAGAAACATCGATATGTAAATCGTTAAACATAGGTTGAAATATGTGCAAACCGATTACCATAACGTAATGTAAATAAACGTATTATTCAAGCATAAACAATAATAATTGAGTTTGAAAATATAAACGTGTATGTTTGTAAAACACATAACATCAACAGCATATCCAATTTTCTATAATGTTATATCAACAAAGATGCGTCATATTTATTTTATCTTTTTTTCCAATTTCATGTTTAAAAACAAGCATTAACAAAGCTAAATATCTGAATTCATTTATATTCTTTTGTATGCATTTTGAATGCATTAAAGATACATTTAGGTCATAATACATGTAATTATGGATACGCTTTAATGAGATATTTTACTCTATAAAGATGATTCATATAGATTCTTGTACAGATTATCACGTTTTATTTAAAACAAAAATGAATGAAGCAGCGACTAAATTTAATTCTTATCCTAATTAGTAAATTAAAAAATGTGTAATTAAACTGTTTCAGTAACACATTTAAAGAAATTCACTTAAAACTGTCTTCTTTTCATTTTGAAATTGTTAATATACAATATATCATTTGGACATATTACATATTGCGGAATCGATATCATTTGTCTGCTTCAAATCTCATTATTCTTTAAAAAAATAATACGAAACAAATTTGATTAAAAATATTTCATTCGAGAAAAGGAATAAAAATATATTGTAAGTAGGTCGCGTCAATATAATCTGTCATAAATACAGTGTCTTCTGTGCAATGTTATAAAATTTCATATTTGAAAAAGAAACAGTGAATAAATATAAACACTGATAATCAATTGGAAACCTAAATTCTGCTGCAATATTTTATTACATCATTATTATTGTTTAAATAATCGTGACATATATCTTCAATCATTTTACTTTGCAAAGTGAAGTCTCTTTTTGGCAAACATATCAACAATGTCTATTTCTAACATCTATTTATTATGACTTAATCATTTGCTAACGCTATTACACAAGTTCAAAATATGTTTCTACCAATGTTAATGACAATGTTACATAACATGTTACGCGTTTTCGTCAATCAAGTGTCACGGTCGGACAATTTTATGACCGCGATGCGACAAAGCTGTGAAAGTGAAAAGTCGTTGTCGGTTGAATAATGATTAAATAAGAAGAAAGTATCTTTCCGCGGCAATTTTATAGTCAATGCACCTTATCGCGTGGCAAAAACAATGTTGTCGGAAACGTCTTAAAAGTTACGGTTCAAAATTTTTGCAATAAACTCAACCTTCACTTTATATCATTGCGAGCGAAACTTTTGCATCTCCCGATCGAACATTTTTATAAATGTTGCCAATAATGCAGTTCAAGTGAAATCACGTGCCTTGTAATATTGATTTTTATTGTTTATATGTATTATTAAATAAAAATGATATCATAAATCGGTATTTTAATAATTAATTAAAGTACCGTAGATTAAAATAACTAGTTTAATAATATTTGAATTCATGGTGAAATGTATTATAATCAAATGAAAACAATAATTAATCGAATGATTATAAAAATGTGTCATAAATTGAAGTTTGAGGTAGCAAATTGCATTCGATCTTAATCAAATTTCTCGTGATTTTCGTTAATCGAATTTCATGATCACTTTATCAAGATAGAATAATCCCGGGGAAAAGCATTTTCTGCAACCAGAAATCGCTAGCGTTTTAATACAGCACGCGCGCATCGCAGTAACCTCGCAGAATTATTCATCGTGATTAATGGACACATATTATGTAACGTATCCAAACATGATCACGCGTAATTATTCATGGAAACCATGCTACTGCATAGAGTAATTACGCGTACACGGCTTCAATAATCTGCGCTAGCAGAATGATCCGAATAATTGAACGTAAAAAAAAATACAAAGATAACAGAATATTTCAAATGAAACCAATATAGGAAAAAAAAACTTCGAAAAAAAAAAAATAATTTCGATCGCACATGTATATGTACGATCGAAATTATAGTTGTGATCAAATCTGATGCAATTCTATTGAATTTATATATAATAACGCAATTGAATGATGTTTATAAATCTAATTCAATTTTTTAGAAATATTCTTTACATTAGATATTCATAAGATTGTTATTATTATTGTCCATACTGTATAGAACGCAATATTAAATAGTTAGAACGTAAAATGGTTGGGTGGCGCGACCCAGATAGACTCTAAAACTCAACTTCACGTTGGAACTTGATTCATAATTTGATGTGTTGTTATACGCGTGCGCGTCGATCACGGTCTCGCCCTTTTTACTTCACATCTTGGGTGTTATATGTTGCTCTCGCAATGGCAGAGTAGCGGAGTCTTCCTCGACCTTTTTTGTCCCCAGATCTCACCCTCTAGCGTCAATTTTCTCACTGTGTGTTTTTTTCCAAAGGGTCGGAAAATGCGAGCTCGTTAAGAGCCTCTTCACAAAATGAAAGCGAATCTTCGCGCGGGGCAGTCGCCATAATGGACATTATTAAAGCGCCAACTCGCGTGCACAACCATAAGATCTCGCGCGTTGCCACGACGACCGTGACCGTATACTCTCTCGGTTGCAAGCCTATCTTGTGAATTTACGTCAAATATAACACTCATTGATTTTGACGGGAGTGAGAGAGAAAAGCGAATAGACATGATGTGGAGGAAAGAGAGAAATGCATTATTGTTCAACGCACTCGGATATTCCTGGTCGTTTGCTCGCAGTTTCAACTGATTGTTTTGAGTTTGATTGTGAATGAAAAGGTTCGACGGAGTTGAATGCGAACGCCTCTTCAGTAACATCAGTTTCAGCCGTTTGAACCCTTTTGTCTCCACAAATTTGCTAAAGTGTTAACCGATTTGTGATCAAATTTTCGTATGATCATACAGTCTCTTGCGCTTTTGACTTTGCTTTCGAAAATATATATTGGGTATCAACGAGAACGCAAAATATTCTTTGTATAATAATTTTTATGTGGAACAAACAAACTGCACAAAGACTAATGAATAATCAATGTCTGTTCATTTAATTAGGTAATTATGATGAATTAATCATTCTCGAATTAAGCATTCAAACAATTTTAGAAATGCATATTTAGGTATACACGATTTTCAAATTAATTTGTTTTTGATCCTATAATTCATTTAATCGATTAATTATTAATATATATTCAATATGATTCTCGATGAATAATAAATGAAATAATACATAAAATAATTGAAATAATATTATTAAATTTAATTGCAATCAATTAAATATGTTGTTAAAACAATTTATACTGATGTATATGTTTGTTATATTATAAGGGAAAACATTTATTTAGGTATAACTAATCAAGAGACACGGTAGTGTCTCTGGCCAAGTACAAAAAAAAACTTTTTTTGTGCCGTCAGGACTATTAACTCGTGTCTCTTTTCAGAAACAAATATACATATTAATAAACAAATACTGTTATTTGAAAGACTATAACTTCATGTATTAGAAAACAACTTATCCAAAGAATATTTTGCAGTCTTTGACTACTTTAGTGATATCGTTTGCTATAAATTCGCAATTTATTTTCTTATCTTATTAATATTATTCATACTATAAATGAAAAAAGATATAACATTGATGCTTTTTCATAATATAAATACTATTACTGCAGAAGTATGTAACAAATGAACGATTTTTATGAATCTTCCCTGTTAAAGTAAATAATTTTCTGTTTAACTCATCCATACATAATGTGCATAAAAATAAAACTGCATTATATTATGCTGACCTTCTTATAAGCTTTATTATGTGTATGCAAGCATTAAACTTCATTTAGATAGATTTAGAGAATGTCGCATGAACTTTCAATTTAATTTAAAATCACAGCTCTAATTATCTCGTAAAGTCGGTCATACAAACTTTAAACCACTCTTATCATTTATATTACAAAATCTAAATAAGTACATACACTTAAGGAAGATAAACGAAAATTGTTCATGAACTTGTAAAATTAAATTTCAACAGAATAATTTTCATCTTCCTACGCACAGCTTAACTCTTTTTAAGTTAAGTAATGAATTTGAAATCAGTTAAAAACATCATTAAAAATCAATTCTTGTTTAAGCAAAGTTTAACTTTAATATATAATTTCCACGCATTATATTTAGTTATTTTATGCTTTGGGTTATTTTGTTTGGCAAATTTTGAAGGAAGAAATACGATATACTCTCGTGTTCAAGCAATTATCATGCCGAAGTCTAATCAAATCATCTTTAAAGTAAAATCAAACCCAAAGTATAAATTTAGTATTATAACAACGTCGCAAACTTTCGTTAGATATCGTTAAGTTTAAAGTTGAGTGTAAAGTACACATTGTACGGCGAATATCAATACGTTATTTTCGTTACTTTGAGCACGACTGAACTTAAATTATGTAAATGTGATTGCTTTTTGAAACTGAATTGTAATCAATTTGAACATTAACATAGATTTAATGATTGATTGTATGACATAACTATAATGGTTATGTTAGATCATTTTTATCCATTTCTTGTTTGCTTTGTAATAAAAAACATGTTGAACAATTTATTGACAAGTATAATTTGTAGTGTCAATAAATTTGTATTTGGGAAAGCCTTCACTTCATCCTGACTACACGAAATATCCTAAAATATAGTAACCGTAATTTTACCATTCGAACTTAATCTTGAAATATAACACGAATCACGGCGAAAAATGTTCCGACACTTTTCCGGTAACGTCAGAATGTCTCCAAACCCTCGACAGTGTGTGGCTTGCTGTGACGTGCGACCTACTTTTCGAATCGCTTGTTCGACCCTCCAAGTTCAAAGGGTTCGTCGCAAGTCACGTGTAAATAAAGTGCGAACGTTATATCAACCACGTGTCTCAACTTAATAAACAAACACTTTTAACCCCAATTTCTATTCACTACAGAAGTATTTCTCCACACCCCAAGTCGTGACTCGAACTGTTTCCTCGCTTATCGCCATCGTCATCTACGACTGGGGACCTTAATAATAGAAAATCATAATTGTAACTTAATTGTATGTCTCGGTCATGCTTACATTACACATTTTTGATACTGATAAGACTTAATCACCATCTTGAAGTATATGTAATTATAAATGTGTCATAAATATTTTTAAAAATATAACAGCTTAAAATATACAAATGATAGGTAAAACTTTATTTTTAAAATAGAATTTAAATAAAAGTTTTTCAAACTTTTTTAAATAACAAACTTGTCAAATAACAAACAATGCAAAATAACTATAAAAGTTGTTCATTTGTATTCATTATTACAACCTTGTGATTACATTTAAGAATCACGATGAGTTTCGCAATACGAGCAATCAACAAATATTTCCAGTGTTTCACATCAATTCATTTTATTATGAAGCACAAGTGTATAAGATTTAATTAATTTACGTGACTTTATCTCTGCGTCCGGGTAGCGTCTAGACCAACGTTACACACTATAAGAAAATGTTTGCTCGAAGCATACGTCACATTGATAAAGATTGTTCGTATACTGTCGTCACGCAGAAACTTTTTAATGATGTATACACAAAACTATATTAAATTCAATAAAATTTCACGGGATATAACATTTTTGAGACAATTTTTCACCATTTTTTCCGATTCATGATATAAAAGTTCTGATTTTTCATTTATTTTTTGTATGAAGAAGAAATCTCAAACATCGAAGAGACTAGAATCCGGTTATGAAATTGACGAAGAAAGCAAAGTACAAACAGCAAGACTAAATCAGACGGAATGTCTGTTGTGCCCAAAGAGGTCGGTTCGATAGCGAATCATCACGCGGAAAATGCGTGTGAACGAAGGTTATTGATTGCTAATTTGTATCAACAAATTGCCAAATTGTTAATTTAATTTATAATTTAATTGAAACTCAAATCCTATATGTTATTATTACATTTCGACACAGAATAAAAAAAAACAAATTAAATTATTTCATTGCAATTCTTTTTATTGATTTATTTATTTGATTTAATTTGTCAGTGTTTCTTAAATAAAAATTAGTTGAAATTATTTCAAGATTGAATTTTGACGCATGAATGAGTATCAATTGGCCTAATATTTGAGACGATGATTATTTATTAATCGAAAGCAGATGTGCCAAAATATATCCATGTGATGTATAAACGACACAGTTCATTAACCTCGGATTTTGGTTGAAAAAATTGCACGCGTTTTAAAAATAGACGAAAAAACTTTCCTCGCGACTTCGATGCAATTAGAGCGTCAACCGGGCGTGTCTATTAATAAAAATCGTGCACATTATAAACACTTTGGAATGGCAACAACACAGCTGGAATATTATTACAGATCGTTCAGTGTGAACGAAGATGCGATAAAACAAATGCGCTGTGACGAAATAAACGTCAGCGACGCGCAGGCAGCCGGTGTCTGCCAAGAATTTCAATATTTTTAACGACGTTGTTTGTGTTTCTGCGCTATCAAGTTCGCAAAATTGTCGAACACATTTTTGTCATCCACTTTAACTTTTTTTTTTCTCACACATATACACAGACACTTTTGATAGAATGTTGCGCAACTTATATACGTTTGACATTATTTCTAATCTGTTCATATAAACAAAAGATCGAGAAATGGGACATTTGTGACGAATTTGTGTCAAGAATGTTTGATTAAAAAATGAATTACGCATTTTGTGTTTATTACGCTTGCCACGATTACGTTCAATTAAATGTTTGGAAATTTGTGAACTATAATTATCGTTATTTCAACTTCATTCAATGTTTTATAAATATCTTTAAATGAACAATTTTAAATTGCATAAAATTAATGAATAATTAAGTGTAAATAATTAATTAATTATTAATTAATTGAATGTAAAAAATACAAATATAAATATAAAACATAAAATGTGATGGAATATTTTTCGAAAAATATACAATGTGTATATAATGCAAAATTTGATCACTTTTTTCCTCCATAATTTGTTCTTTTAACGTCACAAAATGAATACTAAGTAACATGTATGGAAACACATTGGAATCGATCTTGAATGATATTTCTTATAAAATAACCATTTGTTCTTGTAACATGCAAGATTGTCCGCAACTTGATTATATAATTTGGCACGAGTTAGTTTTACGTATTATAACGATGTGATTTAAATATTCATTCAGCATCGCAGCACCTAATTTGGAGAACCGGAAGATTCTGTCGACGATTGAAATCTAAATTGATCTTGCATGAATAAAAAAATGTTTATAGCAACAGACAATTAAACTGTAGACTTCTTCTTTTTTAAAATTCATTTTATTTTTTTACATTCTCAATAGTGTTTCTGATATTTGTGTTTTTAATTTAAAGTATAAATAAAGTTAAAATATAATATTTTCGAACTTTATATAAATAATTGTATATCAAAATCTGATCTTAACTTAATAATAATAATTAAAAGAACTGTTATTAATTAAAATAAATTGAAGTTCGATTATCAAAAATAGACGAAGTGTGAAAAGAATGTGAACATCTTTTAAATTGTGTTAATTTAGATCATTGCATCATGGTTTCCAAATGCATAGTTTCCGTCAAGGCTATACTTTTTTGACAAGATTTGTTTTTCCCGTGCAATGTTCACCATATCTAGTCGTGCCCAGTTCGGGGATAGCGTCTGCGTATTAAAATTCGGCGTTCGCATATTTTCAAGAATTAGTCAGCGTCGAATTACCAACGGGATCTAAATTTGTTCGTCTCGATTTGTGCGATTGTGTCGCGCGTGGGCTCCTTGGGAACGTTGCCCAAAGAATGTAAAGAGCCTACTCTCGGACGACCCGTGCAGGGAACCAGATAAATTATTCTCCAAGAAATGATCGACAGAAGATTTCAACGGCCCAGTTAAATGAGATACTTTTTTCTTCGCGCGTTTAATGATGATACTTCTTTCTTCGCACGTTTAATGATGTTACTTATTTAAACAATTCTCTAATAATATCAGTGCTTCAGTTTTATTCGACATAAAAAATGTTGTTCTTTAATTATCTTTTTCTGTTTACGTTTCTAAAAATAAGTATAAAAAATTAAAAAAAGAGAGATATTTACTGTAAAAATTGAGAAATTTTCTTTTAAGTTTGAAAAAGATCAATACAATAAATTAAATGTATGTTCAAATTATTTATAAAAGTATGCTTTTTAAATTCGTATATTATGTTATAAATTAGTTATTTGATATTCTAAAGTAACTACAAGCGTCAACAAAGTAATTAGATCGTGTTTCGGCGACATTTTTAGCTGATTGTGCAGAAAAGCTCACACGCGTCAATAGGTTAGAGTCAAATAAATAAGACGACGAAAAAGTAACTAAAGACTATTTGACAACGAAAGTAAATGTATTAAAAGTTTTGTTGTCAAAGTAGAAAATATGTTTTCACGACCTTCCTTTGGGAGTCCGAGCTTTCGGTTCCGCATTTTAGAAGATCAAGTTTCGGGCACGTAATTGGATTCTATAGAATTGCGCAGGTCTCGAATTCGAATGTCAAATAACGTGGATTAACCCGGATATACGCAAGTTCACCAAGAGAAACTTAACACGTATAGAATATCATTAAATTATCCTTAGATAAACAACCTTTCATATTATCGAAAATCATACCCTTACTCCCTAAATTGGAATAAGTGCATAGTCGCGCTCTCATTCAAATATGTGCATATACACTTACAATAAGTGAATATTCACTTATGACAAAGTTATAAGTCGTCCTCTTATTGGAATAAGTGAAATTTCACATATTCGAATTTACAGAGTAAGTTGTTCATCATTAACATTTAACTGACAGTTCTTTTATATCTGAATAAGTGTTTTTAAATTAAAAATACATTTGAAAAAATATGTTTAAAAAAATAAACAAAATTTCAGCACAATTTTATTCAATTTTGCGCTTCTACAACAATATGCAGAACAATTTATAAATATTCAGAATGACATATTGAAGAGTCATATTTGCTTGATCATAAGCACGAGTGCAGTGAAAAGGAAATCAATAATTCGTTTTAATTTTATATAAATGAGTGTTGGACGATTCACAAGCTTTTAGCAAACAGATTTAAATCGTGAAGAGCGACAGAGAAGAAAAATGAACAAAACATAAAACGGAACACGAAATGTCAGAGGTCAAATGTTCATAAAATAGAAAATTGAGTCGTTCATTATTGAATAAAATTGTGATTTCAAATTGGCTAATTAGAACGACAGCGAAGCACTGTTTTTCGTCAATCGCTCATTAAGCACAAAATGCTGAAGAAAAAGTGCGCACAGATCTAAACAAGATCGCTTTGAATATTGAATAGATTTCGATATTCACGGTTTACGATGACCGACATTGCAACTGGGACTGTGTCGTCTGTTCCAGTAACCAAGTAAATAATTTAATAATGAAACGAGGAAACTGTTTGTTTTATCGATCAATAGGCTATTTAGTTGATCGTTTGCTCGCCTCGCAAGTGTAATTATTTGTCCAACGTTATTTCAAATGCTAACTTGCTTTGTTCGTGCAATATACGACGATGGCGTCTTATATTGCACAAAGAAGGTTATTGCATTCGACTAGATGGAGTTGCCAATGTTACTTCTTTTCATTCTGATTTAAAATTAAACAACACAAAAGTAACGTTTTATGAAAATTATCCAATTAATTTCTTTGTTCTGTTTTATTACAGATTTATGCAGTATTATTGTCCGTCATTCTAGCTCTTTCATTGATTAGGTAAGTTTCTAACTTGTTTCATTGATTAGAATTTCATTATTTCATTATCAATTATTATAAATTATTAAAAAGTTACTACAAATAATATGTAACGTAATGAACAAATTAAAAAAAAAACAACTATGTATACTAAATATCTTGCTAAATATGCTATACTTTTGTTTTTAACTGAGGATATGCTTATATCAAATCGTAAGACTCAAAATTGAATTCAATACAAGAAAATCAAGAAATTCTTTCTATGATAAGTAATGTTTTCTTTGTAAATTTGAATATACATCGCCATGCATAGCTTCATGCAGAATTTCTTGTTTTATCGTATAAATCAATTGCAGACTATGTCTATATCCGTAATTTATGAGATTTATTTTTATTTATTAAATTCTCAATCGATCTTTCGTCGTCTGGAAAATTGTAGGTTTATAGCTCATGAAAATGTGCATTATACACTCAGTGGTGCATGTAGTTTTCAAGACCGAACCATAAATAACAAGTATATCTCGACAGTTGGTGCATTAGATGAGCATTTCGATCGCTTATTCGTACAAAGTGGTGACTAAATAAGTCCAATTGTTGATTTACGGATGCGACGCGATCCACAAATTTCCGACGATGTTCGTAAGAACATCTTAAAATATTAAAGAAACGCAAAAATATATGAATTTTGTTGAACTTATAGATTTTGTGAAATAACTTAATGTTATTCGAAAAAGTCAACCAAGATTCGAACTTTCAATACAAAGATCTCATTATAACACTGACCTTCATTACTATTTACGCTTTAAGTTTAATGATTTCGTGGTAGCCATAAAGCTAGTAAAATCACATGCCCTGAGAACATAAAACACACTCAACTAAAATGTTATGACACACGGTCAGTTTATGAGCGCCATCTACCGCTACTACCTTAATGGGTCTTATTCATTAACTCAACTACTGCAGCAACGAGTGTCGAGGCATTTACTTTTCGTCGCATTCATCACCATCAAGGATTTTGCTTGGGCGTCGTAAAATTATGTCGCAAACGTGTCAGAGTTTTAAATTAACTTGTTCACTCGGTTCAAGAACTTGAAGGAGGATTCACCAAGAGTTTTCGGACTGTGACCTCTGACAAGAATCCGTCCTAATTCATGTTTAAGTCTCCCAAGTGTTCATTATTATTTAATGCTTTTGGAATTGAGAAATTTCGACATTTTACAAAAATTACTGGTTTATAAATGAACAATGTGGTTGGTCAATAAATTGTTGAAAAACAATACACTTTTGTATTGTGTTCCATTCTTTTGGTCTTACTTTAAATTCGAATAACATTTTACTATATTTTTCATTCTAACCAATTCTAATATTAATATTCGACTTTCTCCATTTTACCATTTTATCATTTTACCATTTTAATCAATTATTAAAATGGTAAAATGAATTCAGATCGAATTCAATGAAAAATAAAGGTGTCATTAAATTAACATTCATCAATTAGTAAGCCAAATGTTTTTCCTTAAATTCTATCACCCTCCAGTGATTAAATCACCCTCCTTGCAGCTTCTAAAAGTAAATCACCAGCCGGTTTTCCATTATTATTCAAGGTTGGCGTTTTTTTTTCTATTCGAAAAGTCATGACGATCAATAAAGCATGAAGCCATTTTAAAGCAATTCAAATAGTTAAAGACTCAACTATGGAAAGTCTTCTAGCCCTACTTAATTTCAATGAATGAGTATTTCTAACTCATAATCTTCGAATTTTCGCACTTTCATCATCCTTTCACTAATCCAAACATCCGAGCCTCTTGGCTTTAAAAGCATATCAGTTTGTTCAATGAAAGTTGTTATTTCAACATCGACTTCCTTTTCTTCTCTTCCTTCCTTCAACTCAACAAGAATATGTATTTCCGTCTTCAATAGAAAAACATCTCTCGAGCTGTGCGACTCCTATTTGCACGCTTAGCCTATCGATCACCATACACCCA
>JABFPJ010001473.1:0-25353 GCA_022817425.1 Gryon sp. ZL-2020 | reverse complement strand
TAAATAAATGTAAATTTATAATTCATTGTTATTATAAATTAATATTCATTTAATAATTTGTATCTATCTATCTATTTCTATAATATTTTTCCTATTAGTATATAAAATTATTTAATATTTTATAATTAATATAGTTTAATACAAAATAATATTCTATTATTTATTAAACCATGCATATATACGTTGGCTCTATGTTGTTATAACGTTGGCTGCCTATGTTGGCAGTACAACATTAAACACGAATTGTAAATAAACAATATACAATTTTCGTTACCCAGCCACGAAAACGCACTTTTCACTCCTAGGAGGTTTTTGAAAAGTGCGTTTTTTCGTTCCTTCGTAACGAAAAATATCGTTTGCATCATGGGAGACAAACAGAAATTCCTTCCTCGTGCGATTACAAACCTCGCCTTCGGCTCTCGGTTTCTAAACTTCGCACGAAGTAGCGAATTTCTGTTTTTGTCTCCGTTGATACAAAAAATACTATTATGTATAACCATAGTAGCACAAATTACTATTAATTTATTATGTATGTACACAAGTTCGGCATTTGAAATACCCATGCCAAAATTTTGCGCTAAATGACTGCAATGACTGAATATTATTTATTAAAATTTTGTTGCAGTATATGTATATGCTATAAGTCACAAGACAGTCATGGGTATTTCACATGCCCAGACATAAAAATGTTCCAAATTTATCTATTTATACTATAAAATTTATCTATTTGTAATATTAACATGACCAATTTTGTCGATTACACAGTAAATTTTGTCCTGTATATATTCATACCTTCAAATACACACACCAATTCTCTAAGCCCCAAGTTTTAATTAATTTTTTACAACTTCATCCAATGTTAACTGAAATAAAATTTATTATTTTCTATTAGTTAATTAAACTTTTAGTTAAATAATAAGTCTTGTACGTCCACTGTGATGTCACTAGGCTGTTTAGACGGTAAAATTGAAAATCTATTATAACTGTATGGCTGAACATACTGTATAGCTAAACAGCAGCTAGACATCTTAGTTATATATTTATATGACAGTTTTAAGAAATGTGTATTGCCCGATTAACATTATTCTCTACACTCGTTAAAGATAATTAGACATACGCGTGTTGCTATAAAGTTTATAATATTTCTTTGCGTTTGCAGATTTATATGGTAAAGTGAATTGTTACTCTAATCAACAAATGTTTGCACAGGAACAGATGATTATTTTTTATATGTATCGTTCTGCCTGCTATAAATCATTGTTTTCATTTGTGGTTATTGTCATTTGTTGAATTGAAATGTTTAATGAAACATTTTTCCATGAATAATATTGTTACACTAAATGCTGCGTTAGATTCAAAGCAATATTATAATTTTTAACTTCTATAAAACATGGAAAATAAACCCGAACAAACATTGATTTGAAATTTCTCCCAATATCAACTTTGATATTTATAAATTTATCTAATCCTTGTCGAGAATATCATGTACCAACTTTGTCGATGTTTTTAGAAATCGTCGGGCTACAATTTACTTACGTTGAATAAATCACAACACGAACTTTTCTTTTCAGCAAAATCTTGATCATTAAATCTCGAAATTATCGAGTGTATGTATATATATATTACCAGGTTTGCGGACGCAATGATAATTTCCCCACTTGTATGATATTAATTTGATAATTCGGATTATCGTGAAATTTAATCCCAGAATATTTTCTCCCTTTGCCGGTATCATTATCTCTGCTACGTGCTCGCAATTCTAATGCCTTCATTTTTGGTTCGTCTCGTTCCCTCCGAATGCTTTCAGGTCAATATTGATATTACGTAATTTTATAATTGAATCATTAATCTTTTTTAATCTGTTGGCGAACTATTTGTTCGTTCACCGCGAGAATCACTTTGTTATTAAAATATCGTGCTGCGAGTTTTTATATTATATCACATTGAAAAATTTGAGTTAACTTTTTTTCATACAAAATAGTAGCGAAACATCAGACTGAAAGCACGCAATATACTTTTTTTTCGTTCCATCGATTGCGTGCATTGTGATATTTTTATTTTTGAATGTGATGAAATAATTTACAATAATTTTGACGAAATCTACGATATAGGAAGAAGATTTGATAGTATTTAATCGGTGTTTAATTTATTCTGTATTAATGTATTTGCATGATAGATGATTATGTAGTGTCAAGTAATGCTGCGAATTGCATCGGACGATAAATTCTAGCTAATCGGATATTGAGTATCATAGCGATTACACATAATCGTAGAAGGATAATTATGCAATTTGTTGGATAAGATATTAATTTTGTTTAATTAGTAATTAGAATTGCTTGATAGGCACAAACAATTTGATTTTTTCGTCCAGGCTCTATTTAAAATTTCAAATTCTCGTAAGTTATAATCAAATGAGAGTAAAATGAGTAAAATCGAACGATTTGTTTGAAAACTCTGATACATTTTTCATATTTTAAAAAATATTATAAAAACAGCTTTCCTCATGTTTTGAAATTAAACGATATTTAAGATATTTCTTCAGAAAAAACGATATTGGGACTAGTACATAAAATAAATAAAAATTTATTTTTTTTTAGTTTAGTTTTTAGGCCAAATTCTGATATCTTTTGAAGGGAATTTACAGAGCAAAGGGATTTCTCTTTTCTTTCGTTGCTTTTTTGAGAATAGTAAATGTAGTTTTAAGTAAATTGCACTTTTATCGAAGAAACATAAAAATTGGTTGATACAGTTTACTTGATAGCTCTGAAACGTGCTAGCTTTGTGGGTTTAACGTTTAAAATAAAACTGTACTTATCACTCGAAAGTTCATGGTATTAGATTATACGGGCAAAATGTTGGACGACAAATACTCGGGGTGCGATATTTCGTTGTATGAATAAAGTAAGAGATTGTTCGTGCGCAATAATAAATGTTTCAATGAAAAGAAAAAGATTGGTAGTTAATAATTGCTGTTCAAATAGATTGTCCAATCAAACATAATTGTAATATAATTTTCTTTATATCTTGAAATGTACAATTTTAATATGCAAAAATGATATAAAACTCTATTAATAAAAAATTAAATCATATTAAAAATGAATAATGCTAACTTATTTGCATGAAAAATAGAGTGTATTATAATTTTATTTGTTAAAAACCTTATGGTGGAATTTAGTTTTTTAATTGCGGCCTAAAATGTTGAAATTTTTACTAGAGAATATTTCACTTTATTTCAGAAAATGCATTAATTTTATGGCATTTTAAACTGTTAACAAATTCCCACTTCAACTGATAATTTTTTGTTCAATAAAGCTGTTCTGACTGAATATTGATGACGTTGATATCGTTTAGCGTATGGAATGATTAAAATAGTTTAAAATTTTTTTATAAAAGAGTGCAGGTTATCGAAACGTTGTCTATCATGTCTAACGGATAAATTAGTTTCATACACGGAACAAGTGTTCATTCAATTATTGAACTATTCAGATTTATATTGCACTTTTTTTATTAAATATAATTTCGACAAATGAAATATACTTTTAAAAATACTTTCGTTATGACGAACATACTATCATTATTATACATTTTGAAAACTTATTTAAAAAATCTGATACTATTTTATTACTTAAAAAATACGAAAATAATTTAAAATGTCTTTCATAATCAGAATAAGCTATTTTTTCAACTTTTTTCCATATATTGCAATTTTTTGTTTTATACAAAATAATTTATCACGTCGAATGTCAGATAATTAAAATTCTTTAATTAGTCTGGAATTATATTAAAGCTAAATGAAATTTAGTAGATAAACATTTATTCAATAATACTGAAAACATTCAAACAAATTTGTGTGTTATTATTTTTGTAATATATACTATTTAGTATATAAATAACAATTCAATTGCTTATATATTAATATGAAATTTATTAATATAGTAATATAATACGTTAAACGAAAGTTATTCGGATTGACACGGATTATGTATCAAGTCTGCATTAGTTGTTTAGTATGAAATACATACGTAATATATTTTCAATAGAATAAATTACATATGTAATAGTGTTTGTAACAAATATAATATATTTATAAGAGAAAATTGTCATTCAAATGGAACTGAAACCGTTTAAAAATAAAAAAATTAAAGTCAACAATTCGAATGATGGAACAAGAAATTATTGTTCATTTTGTTCGATGTTAAAATAATAAAATGGACGTGTAGTATTTTTTATTAAAACGTTTTTTTTTATTTTTTTTATTTTATTTTATTCATTTTCATATTTTTTTTATTTTTTATTTTATTTTATTCATTTTCGATATTGTCTATTATAAAAAGGAAATATATATTATATGCTATATGATTTTCATTGCTTGACAAAAATGAAAATTATTTTCATATTAGAATTTGAATTACAATCATAACGAATTCAATTCGTAGGTACTATAATGATATATAAATATTCTATAAGTAAGAATGCTATGCATTTATATAAGATGAGCTATAGAAAAAATTCATAGACTTTTGCATATTTTCGTTTTTTGTATGTACTTACATAAACTATTATTATTATTAGTATACAGGAAGAAGAATTCTGGAAATAGCTTGTAAAATTTGTATTATTGTGAAAAACAAATTAGAATTTGAGGATATTGTTCGTTCCTTATATTTTTAATGCAAAATGTATGTTCTATCCCTCACAGGCGAAGATATACACGGAAGGAATTAACTGATTAAAAATTACTATGAATCTGGTTAAATCTGTGACGGTAATGTTATTTTCGTAACAATTGATAGATTTCGACTAAAATTTGCCAAATTTTGATGATTTTTTACTAAATTTTTAGTAATTTTTACAAATATTTGATGAATTTTTATTAAGTCTCATAGTAAATATTATTTGAAAGTATAATACAAACTTCAATAGTTTAAGTAACAAAACAAGCCTTTTAACGATAGTCGCGCCAATAGCCGCGAGGTTAAAGTACGACGGCTTATTAAGAAACAGCACAGGTACTGAATTCGAAACTCAGAGAGGGATTTTTCTTATAATGTTAAAATTAGTATTTTACTAAGTCAAGAAGTAAAATTTGTTAAATGTATATACCGTCACAAGTTTACTTACAAAGTAATTTTTAATCAGTTACTTTCTTCAGTGTAAATAACAATTTTATATTCTATTATATAGGCCTATTGTCGCATTTTTATATAAATTATTTATAAAAATGCGCAATGACTACACTGTAAAAAAGGTAGTTTATTTTTCAATCATATTTTCTAGCATATATGCTTCAGTTTTAAGGTTTTAATTTAAAATGCAAGTATATATGCTGTAATTTTAAAGTTCGATTTTAGAATGGACGTATATTACATTTATTTTAAAGTTATAACTTTAAAATAAATGTAATCTTTACTTGAAAATTCAAGTCGTAATTGAAAATTCAAGTTTCAACTTTACAATTGCATTCATAAGTTATATGCGTGGTGCGCAGAATGGTGTGCGCAAGACACATTGTTGCGACACTTTTTCAACACATTGACTCGCATTGAAACAATTTGTCAACAAATGTTTTGAATGAATTCAAAAGTAGTTATTTGAAGCATTGTTATTTTGAAATTGCCATAGAAATGTAATCGATGTAGCATTGAAATTGGTAAGAGTATTTAACAATAAAAGTAGTTATTTTAGAATTAAAATTTTAAACATTTAATGGCTATAAAACAGTGTGCCGGTGAATATAACCTCAAAAGTCATGCCGTCTTTCTTGGCAATTTTATAACAAAAAATTATGAAATAAAATCGACATTTTTTATATTTTTAAATTTTGAACAATTTAATAATAATAATTACATTTTTTAAAGTATAAGATTTAACAATTATCTTCTTCTTCTTTCGTTCTTCTTCATTAAATTATAAAATCTTCTTCTTAATATCTTATCTTCTATATTAATATCTTCTCCTTTTAAAAGATAAACCATATTTATCATATATGGTTTAATTTTAAAGTTTAAGTTTAATTTTGAAGTGCAACTTTAAAATTAAAGTATATTTTCTTGCAACTGAATTCAAGTAAATATGCTTAAAAATTGAACTATTTTTATTACAGTGTATGGCAATAACTATCTATAATTAATATTTAATTCTAAATTTAATAATAGAATGACATCAATAAGCTAAAAAATTCTCATACATTTTCATTTTTGAAAGTTTAAATTATAACGTATTAATATAAAAATAAGCGTAGACGATAAACATTTAATGAACGTATTAGAAGAAAGTTCGTCCTCAGGCATTTTCATTTGTGGTTGATTCTTATCAGTCTGGCGGACCCCGTCTATGTATAGTCAAACGGATCTTTTTCTCTCCGTATCAATGTTTATCAGTCTGGATCTGTGAGCGAGCTAATTTTCCCGTAGTCCATCTTTTGGCGGCGATATCTCGCAGCCCCTGACGATGACAATACAAAAAAACGTACAATCTTTATTACACGTTCCATTATAGAGCGAGCCCATTACACCCAGGCTTTCGGCATTCCGTTGTCGCCCTAAAATTTGGCAGCTCAACAAGATATTAAAGACATTACCACCCTCTAACGTTCCGGCCGACATCGCCATTAGTTGACAAAAGACAAGCGACAGGGAGTACAAACGCCGGATGCGTTATTTCAATCACAAAGTAGGGCTAGAGACAGGCTTGGGGACACGAGGGGAAAACACAACGCGTCCAAAAAATGTAGAAAAGAACAGGCAAACGGCATGTAATATAAGGACATCGAGGTTCTTGCTTTGGAATATGACGACGAGGAACGCGCGCGCGCGATAAAAGGAGGACAAATAAATTTGACGAAGAATGCAGAGAGGAGGATACTCTCGCTTTGGGGAAGCCCTTTGCTCTCATCCCGGCGTTGACCGCGCGCCAGCGAGTTATCCAGTCATTCAAGCCACCCTCATCTTCTTCTGTTTGATCTTGGCACGCAGTATATTTTGACGCTGAGTCGAACAATTTGTATGCCACGCTGCTTTTCAATTTACATTTAAATTGGTTGCTTATGGCGTTCTGTCGCTCGACGGGAGTCGAACCCAACGGCTCGCGCGTTCGGCCCACAGTCAAATACGTATTCGGAACTTTCGCGCGCGACGACGTCTACGAGGTTCAACGAACCGCGCGCGAAAATTCAGATACGCTTCACCACTGGACCGGTAATGACTTCTCCGGTACAGACGATATTCAACCGAATACCGTCGGTCCGAGAAATTACACCCAACTTATGTATGTTTGCTAGAAGCGTCCACCAGTACGATGCAACCGAGGTCAAATGTTGCCGCTTGATGCACCGGATCTACTCACTACTTTATTTTTTGGTCATTTGGTTAGATTGGATTAGAATTCCGAATTGGTTGCGGGTTTACTTGCTCGTGTTTTATGCAGCTTTTATAAGACACGGAATCTAAGATGAAATGCCCACGTTTTTAGAAGATGAAGAAGTTTAACTTTTAAAGGAAAGTACAGAAGCATTGCAGTTTTGATCAGAATAATATATATTTGCGTTTTATTTATACATTATATGTTGAAATTACATAATGACTTGTATACTAGGGTTTTATTATAGCATAGTAATTTAAACTTACAAAGAATATTGTAATAACTTGTAATGTTACTTTTAAAAACTTTTATATTTTAATAGATTTAAATGTTTTGTTAAAATTAATTATTATATGTCAAGCTAGAAGCAATATTTTTATTGTTTAATATCAAATATAATTTATTGCAGTTTACGTTTTAATTTCAAGTTGGTATTATTACTAGTAGTTAACGTTATTTCAATGAAATTAAATTTTCAAAAAATATAAGAGTTCATGCTAGAAAGCAAATAATAACGAATTATTATATAAAAGGTAATTGTATGTGTATAGAAAACTGAAATTACAAGAGCAGTTAGAATACTTTAGAAAATTAATATTTTTATATCTTTTCAACAAAAATACTTGAAATCGGTATTTTACTTTATTAATAATAGAAATTATGCACCATTACGGGGCTAGTGAAATTACCTATACTTCACATCAGTTTACTATCAAATAATTGTTTTTATTCACGTTAACCAAACCTCGTATTTACAAACCGTGGTAATTTAGAATAGTGACTCGTCATGAGGTATCATGACCAATCTTGATGACTAAGCATATAATGATGCTTGTTACAGTACAATGAATTCTTATCCAAACGTTCTTCTCAACAAGTTCGGTGTGCGCATATACAACTATTAAATGTGTTTAATTTAATTTTGCAATGATTTAAAATCAATAATATCATTAATGTTATTTAATAATATTAACAACTATTCCAATGTAAGGTAATGTTATAATATTTCATAATATAAAATCTTTGAAATTATTAAAATGAAATATATATGAAACACTTTAATTTTGAATATTTTATTTATCTTATTATTAATTGAACTTTTTTATACAACAAATAATTATTTTATAAAGAATCAATATTTTTTCCAATTCTCTATACCTATACTGTTATGTTTGGTTAATTTTTTAATCAATCTTACTAAAAAGATAATTAAATTTTATAAATTTCTAATACATTTAATTCAAACAGTTATTTTAATGTTCATCAAATCCAACAAATTGGTTGTACAATTTTTACATCCGTAGATTGTCAGGTTTTTTCAACCTCAACAATAATCTTCAACCGGAATAATATAACTGCACTAAGTTGCAATATTTCTCTCAGTGTGGGATGATGGGTTGATGCATTACCTAGCATTCTTAATAGCACATTCTGTGTATCTTAATGTCGTATTCTTTTCTTCTTTGATGGTTTTTCTTCTTATTCTATAACAACTTGATACGCGGTTTTATATAATCAAACAACCAATTTAAATAAAAATCAAATCCCAGACCTGTGTCAATAAGACATAATAGAATATAATTTTTCTCTCAACAAAAATTATATTCTATTAAAATTCCAACACCCAGACAAAATGTGTTAGCTTACTATTGTCCAAGGCAAATATTAATTCACAGTGCTAAAGTTAATTACACTGTTTTTAGAATAAAAGTAGAACAGTGAAAAGAATTGTAAAATGTAAATTACTTAATCTAAATATTTTTGTGCCGTATTTAAGATTACAAAAACACGTTTTTCCCCCTTTCCACTTTGTCGTGTAACCTTTTCTCAGATAATCTGCGGAAGTGACGTGCGATGTCTGCATTCCGCAGGAAATCGAAATTCCACGACAGATACTTGTCGCGGAATGCTTGACGGAAAACGTGCGATCTGTCATCGCGCTCGTAAAACGCCAACGAAAGAGGTTGTTTAATGTTTAGGCCTACAGAATGATGCGGATGTCGGCGACCTCGATGCCGACTGTAATGCGACGCGTTCGTTTTATTTCAAGCGATCAATCATTCGTCTTTTCAAACAGCGAGACTGTAGTAAAAGTTCATTGAATTTGCCGCGCTTTATTGAATTGTCCCCAAGAATATAATTAACATGTTTCGATGAACAAGGCGTGGGTCGTTTGATTGGGCTCGTTTTGTGAATGTTGAGGATTCTTTTTGATTGATAAAAGAATTGTTGCTGAAATGGATAGGCAATGGTCTGATGGAACAAAACGACGAAAAGGGACTCGTGGGACGGAGATGTTAATGTATGTATGTGTGTGTAATTTTTGTTCGACCGCTGCGGACTTTAAATGTGAGCTAAGTGATGACGCTTGTAACACAGTCCGTCTCTGTGAGAAAGAAAATAAAACAGTCTGGCATTATGATATTATACGAGCAAAAACTCGAATGAAGACATTCTAATAGGTGTTTAAGTTTTTAAACACTGATTATTCCGTTATTATCACTACTTCATTCTGTTGGACTGAGAATGTTGAAGTTAAAATTATCCTTTGAAAATGTACAACATTATATATTTGGAGTTCATTAAGACGTTGTACATTAAGTATAAAGAAGTATTAAAAAGGCTGTGATGATTGACTTTAATCTACGATTAAATTGTAACTTAAGATTAATTCCATAATATAAGTTCATTGATGGAAGTTAAAGTTTGTTTTGCGTAACAAAAGTGTTCAAATGGATTCAAGATGAAAAGTTGCATTACAAAAGGATATTTATCTGGTATCATTTATGTATATGAAGTACATCGTAAAATGTAAATCCGTGGATTTACATAATATATGAAATTGAGCAAATGCTTTCAACATTATTCATTGAGGAGATTTTAATAATCGCATATAATCTTATTTTCGGAGTAGTGTTTTCAAGGTTTAAATATCCTCATTAGAGGCAAACAAAACTCAACAATTCTAGCGTGCTTTTGTAAAGAGGACAAATCAACAATTTTTTTGACGTTTGCCCGAGTCAACGATGTCGTGAAAAGTAAGACAATGTGGAATGAAAATAACAATTTGTACGACAAAATAGTAAATTGTGGATGCGGAAAAGCACCATTTTTTGTTCGTTCACTATTGTGTCATCCAAACTATCTCTCACGTTTCACGAAAAATATGAAAGTATGCAGAGCAAAATGTGTCTCAGTGGTCTATGAAATTGCGATATTGTTTCATTATTGAAAAAGTGACTTTAAATGTATGATACATCGCGAGGTCTTAAATTTATAATTAATTTCAATTAGTTTCTTCTTACAGAGTAAAAAATTATTTGGTAAAGTTCGTGTCAGGCTACTTTGAAACATTTCCTTCTTTTATCCCAGATATTAGAATGAACTTATCTTCGAAGAATGTAATTAAGTATTGATTACTTAATAATAATCATTAGTACATAATGTTACTTCGTTTTCAACCGTAAAATTGACCAGAAAAATAAGCAGTTGATGTTCTTAACTGCTTTTTGCTGCTAGTAACATTAATTTCAATGTCAATTGCAGGGAAATTTGCTTTTAATGTTACAAGTCAAAACTGGTGATAAATTTTTCAAACATTTATTCGTCAAATGCACATAATGAAGATAATCGTGTCACGCGGAATTCAGATTTTTTCATCAATGAGTTACATAAAGCATTAGTTACTTGGCGGTACCGTAATTTTACATAATATAGCTTTCAATGCAGTTTATTCGCTGTCGTGGACACGTTGCACTGTCATTTAACATTATTACTAGATGCACGGGAGATTTATTTCACATGTCTGGTACTTTTCACTGCGTTCGTTAGATGATAACTAGTGACTGTGATAGTCGCCATTCAAACATTTTTGATTAACAATTTTCATTCTAATTATGCTTTTTGACATTCCAACATGACAAAAGAATTATAAAAGGACAACATTTATTGGGAAAAAATGACTATTAATTATAGAAAAACCGAAATAATTTATTTTCATAATAAATTATATAAAAAATAATGATCATTCATTACAAAAATCTATGTTTTTAAATTAAATTATAAATTTTACTTATTATTTATATCTGACCCAACAATTTTGATTAAGATAAACATGGATACCGTATTAATAGTTAATTATACAAAATTTCCTTTAGAAAAAATAGATAATGGTTTTACTTTACAAAATCTAAACAGATGATAAATGAAGAAACTCGTTCCAATAAAATTGATTATACTATTTAGTAGTTACACCGTACCTTGAAGAACTCACGCAGATCAAGAATTTTTAAAAAATATAAATAAGTATTTTGAAATGTAAATTATTTTACGTCACGCGGTGCCGTAAATGCAGTTTTCGTTACACGTGCACTTTCAATGCTACTTTCCTCCCTGTTTTGCGGGAAGAAAATCGACTTTCCCTCCCTGTTTTGGTAAAGTAAAAAAATACGACAATATTAGCCATTAAACAATCATGAAAACACATATTTGTGAATGTGTGTGTATGTATGTGTGCACTTGTAACGAAAAATATAATGTGCGACAAGGGAGGCAAAGCGTCATTACACTCGTGTGAAGTTTACCCTCGCCTTCGGCTCGGGAAACATCACAGTCGTGTAATGGTCGCTTTTCCTCCCTTGTTGCACAATATACTATTACGGAGCAGGTTAGTTATTTGAAAACTGTAATCTTACGATTACAACCCTCGACTTCGCCTAGGGTGTAAACTTAGGTCGAGAAAAAAAAATTACGATTTTATCTCCCTTGGTACAAAATACACTGTTTTACTAAAGCTGTCATAAATTTAATTTAAATACGAAATTAAATTTTCGTTACTCGGGAAGGGAAATGTCATTTTCCTCCCTAGGGAGATTTAGGAAAATGGCTTTTTTCCCTCCCTCGTAACGAAAAATATAGTATGCAACATGGGAGATGATCGGAAATTCGTTTTCCCGATCTCATCTCCCTTGTTGCGTAATATACTATTTATCAAGAAAGTCGACGCTCAATGGCAAGATTTTGAAAATGATTGTTGAAAATTAAATTAATTGATATCAATATAGTGATTTTGTATATGTTGGCAAGATACGTTATGATTATTGTGTATTCTTTTTATATTTTATGAATTTTTGGTAAAATGATTTTAAAAATTGTTAAATTTTTTTCGTATATATGTATCATATTCAAATTGGAATTCCTAAGATAAAATATTGATTAAACGATTTGTAAACATGTAAGAATGTTTTCTAAATCTAACTATGATAAACTACTTTTGTGGATAAGAAAATGTTGATTATATTTCAAAGGAAATGCGTCTTCATAAATCAAACTGTGAGATTAAAAAGTATATAATCATAATATTTATAAGATTAATTATAAATTGTGTAAATGAGAAATGTTCTCGTGACTTAAAAGTCTTGTAGAAAACAAGACGAAATAGTTGACGTCTCGTATCAGGATAATACATCATGCTATCGATGATCAACGAAATCTGGTTTGACGTATTTGAAAAGTGAAAATTTTTATTGGAAAATGAGCTATGAAAATGATCTTAATGCTTGTTGCTTGGTCGATGGTGTGTAATCTTTACGAAAAATTTTTGACGTTAGAACAAATGTTTTTGGTTACGTCATCTATGTATTACGACACATAACGGTAACCTTGCGTAGATTGATGGAATTATTATCACCTACAAAGAGTTTGATGGATGATGCATCGATTAAAAATTTGATATTCATTGAACTTAGAAGCTGAACAGTCAACCAAATGTCTTGGAAAATTGACACGCGGATATTTCATAAAGCGCTTTTATACTTAAAAAGAATCAGAAGTCAATTTCTCGTAACTGTACAATACAAAGAGTAATTCAACTTGTTTACAGTGTACAGTAAATATAATAATTACATTGCACGAAGTTTTAATACGAGTGATAATTATACTTCTTAATTTAATGTTCCTGTAAGTATAAAATATTTGAAATAGCTTGATAATTTGCTGAGAAGTATAAGATATTGAAAACTTATTGTAAAGTTATATTCACCCCAGCATCTTATTCGGATAAGTTCAAACTTGCTGCTGCGATGAAATATTAAAATTTTGAATTAATTATAAATTTGCATGCATTCACGTGCATCTTTGAGGGGTTTGATACATTTAGAATCAACTCAATTCAAAAGTCAAACTTAATGCTGAAAACAAGCAATTTTCAATTATGTTTCCGATAATTTTCGAGTTACAGTACGAAAATAATTAACGTAAATTTGAAGTTTCAACTAAGACGAAACAAGTTTTTAAACTATTGAAAATGCTGGTCTGAAATGAATTTCTTGAAAGTAAGGCATATAAAAATCAACAAGTTTTCAAATAAATGACGCTATGTATTAAAGTGTACTTTGCAATTTATATAATTTCATTACGTTATCTCACAAAAATATTTTTTCTTTAAATCTCTTTGAACTCAAACTTTCTGGGTTCATTATTAATGAACCCAGTTGTTAAACTGTGACTTTCACCTGGCGATTTAAAAATCTTTTACTCTTGTATTCCGTGCAACTTTACCGGACCTGAAACTTTATCATTTTTATTTATCGCGGGCATAGTCAAAATATATGGCTATTAATTTTTAAGTGAAAAATATATATTTTTTAGGGTATTTGTTTCTTTTTGTCTTGTTATAATGAAATTGTGTTCCTTTATTGAATATAATAAAAATTAACTGTAAGAACATCATTTTTTGTCTAAAAGAGAGCAATATATATAAAAAAATTTTAATTAATTAAATTCTTTATGAGTATTATTTCTGATAAATTTATTATAAAATAAATTTAAACAATTTTGTATGTTCTTCAAAATTGAAGAAAATCATTTTGAAAATATAAATTTCAATATAATATTTGTATCTCTGTATTTTCACTTAGATTCCTCAAAATATGTATACGTTTTCAATTCGTATCATGTAAAATATTTAAAAAATATTGTTACTTTATTGTGGAAATAATAAATTATTGCTGGAACTTAAAGGATGTATAAGTTAGACTGAGCGGAAATGCACGTCTGTCAAAATGATAGATATACTTTTTCACTATATTGATAACAGTGAAACAGTAAAAAAAGATATGTCATTTCTACTGTCAGACAGTTATCTTTTTGCTCACTTTTGGTGAGATATAAAAACACGAAATCGAAAATTCAAACACCCGATATACAGGTTTAGAACGCATTTTGTACTGAAATGGTCACGTATGTGAAAGTCGTAAAAATTTGTTCGACGATCAGTTTTTTTGGTTAAAATTACATTTGTCAAAAAGATGAGCAGCAGTTCCTTACGATGTCGATGTTAACTATCATCGTTGCGAATTCGAGCAGAAATTGAAGAAAGCTGAATTAATTTAATTTTTCAATCCTTCGAATTGAAGTAGAAAAGACGATGTATGGGTTTATATATAAATTACACTTTGTTTCGATTCACCGTTCGTTACCTATAATATATCGGAATGTTCGTTAGTCTAGTTAGTTACGTGTGGGATTTCAGGGCGGATTTCTTCGAGGAAATAAATTTCGACTCGTAGGGTGTTAAACATTCTTTAAAATTGGAAATCGAAAATCTTTGCTCCGGGATTACGCATTTTAAATCTTACCGAGATTTTTTTAGTTTATAGATATAAAACCAAGTGTTGACTTAATTTTATTGATACGGATTATATCTTTATAGAAATATATGGCTGACACAAATAATTACAGAATTTCAATGGTTCATTTGTTACGATTAATCTCACTTTAGTTTACTTTGTGTAACATAACTTAAGTACAGTTTTTTTCCAGTTGAAACATACTATTTAGTTTTCTTCCTAAACTGAAAATATATTTTTATCACAATATTACAAAAGAGTTAGAATCTTATATTTTTCAAGTCGATAATAATTTATATCAATCATGTTTTATTACAGATTATAAAAATTGTTAACATTAAATGACGCTTGTATTGTAAAAATGCCGATAAAAGATCACAATAAAGTAAATTACAACAAACAATAAATTTATCGATTGTTTGTATATTACTATTTCAAAACATTAAGAGTTGTGTTTAAAATTTTAGTTGAAACAAACGCGAAACGGTACTCGCCGAAAGTGCGCGATATTTGGAGGCAAAAGTGCGTCAAAGTAAATCGCGTGTTTCGGAGCCCGCAGCGCTGGTTACACGAGAAACGCATTTACAGAGGGGGACGTTAGCGCGCGTTCGCGAAAGGTAAGTCGAGGCTGGTTAGCGGCGCTATCGACTTAACCATCTACCACCACTGTTCTCATAATATATAGGCCGTATCTCAGGCCCGCCAATTGCCTTTTTAAACACAACAAGACAGTGCCATGCCCTCTTTCAATTTACGCCGTGGTTTCCCTTCCGTCGCTTGCGAGAAATACACGCTAGGTTGTGCAGAAAAAATGCGCTGTATATCAGCCGCGTAATTACATCCGCGACGATTAAATAACCATATTTAGTCTGGCTACTGATATCAAGACTGCGTTTTTCGGCCCATTCAAAATGGCGCGTTTAAATTGTGATAGGTGGCACCGCGCTCGTTTTTGCGTGCAATTACGCCAAATTTGTTATAAATTTGAACTCTGTTCATTAAAAACGTCATATTAACATAAATAATGTGTCATTTTATGCTCTCTGCTGATGTCCGTATGGTTTATGCCCATTTGAGGATTATATTAGTCACGTTGTAGCACTTTTCCTTTAGGTCTTTTTACTTATTTTATTTTTGTTTTGTTTGTTTTTTTCGTATCAATTGGCGACTCGTTTGCGTAATTAACGTGCCGCGTTCAGCGGATATTTTATATGCGACTGCCTTGACTTTTTGCGCGACGCATACAGACAGCGAATGGTATGCTTTTATGGGTTTTATTGTAAGCGATTCTCGTCGGTTAGGGCACCAGGTTCTGTTTTGTAAATAGGTTTTAGTGACAATCGGATGTTACAGTATCCTCGCATCGTTTCGATGTAATTGTGATCGTTTGATATTTTTATGGAGTGAGGCATGTGTATTTTATTAATGTTCAAAGATTCTCTATTTGTCTTTCTCTCTTTTTATTCCGTTTCGTTTTGTTCTCACCTTAGCAAATAGCTTTTGGGTAGAACGTGGAAATTGGATAACACGCTTCTAGAAATGTATTAGGCTTGATGCGCTAAAAAAGTATACAGGCATTATCACTCTTATGGGAAACGAGTTCTTGTTGTAGAGTTTGCGCTTTACTTATTTTTATTTCATTACTTTTTAAATTGTTTCTTCGTGAGTGTTAGAGAGAACTAGCAACTTTTATGCGTTGTTTTGATTCGCTCAAGTTCTTGTTCATTTTCCAAGTTTATGAATATGGCATTCAGTCCAATGAATGAGAGATAGAAATAGTGATTGAAAAATATAGCTGAAGTTTCTTTATGGCCGTGCATTTTTTTTATACCACCGATAATCTTAAAGTTTATTTCTCTTTGGCATTTTATTCAAACTTGTCCGTTGTTTAGACAAAGTTAAGCAGTGTATTTCAACTTTTGACAGATTTTATAGAGAGACAGTGATTTTCAATTTTATTGATGCTTCCGCATGGTTTTACGTGATAGTTCGTAAATGTGTTTTATAAATTTCAGATATTTCATACGATATCCGATACTTATATACAGTTCAATAATAAATGCACTCAATCATACATTTAAGTTTATACGAACGAACCAGCGCACTTCGTAGTTTTCAAATAAACAAATAACGCACATCAATAAAAAATGTTCTCAGTCTTTGCACCTTTTTTGTTTATTATCACACGTCAAATGTTTATTTATCAAATAATATATTATTTTATTCAACAATATCCATCATACTTGTACATAATATGTTGCATTTCCTTTGCTATATTTTTATTATAATATAGAAAAGATACCTAAAAGGGTATTTAAAGATAAAATAACAGTATTAATTTGAAATGTAAAAAAATGAACGCATAAACTGTGTTTCGACTGGTATTGTTCGATTGCAAACTCGTATCGCTAAAATAAGATTTCATTGAAATGAAAGATAATTTCAGCGCGAATGCGTGTTCATTTTTCTATATCTTCGTTGGCAGTACATATTCCTGTGTCATAGCCATTATTTAAAATGTAAAAATACAATCTCCCGGTGGATTCTGCATAAAGAATATTTCATCGTGTCCCTTTTTTAAGAGGCATTCAATTTTCCGAGTGTATCGTCTTCGCGAATAAGAAATACATGATTCTAATATAAAATGAAAGGGAAGAAAACGAAACGCCGAGCATATCTGCATCGTAACGGTCGCAACGTCGCCCCGACAGTGACATTTATGCCGCGTCGTTACCATTTCGTTATCGCGTTGTTACGTAAGATTTACACAAATGATTGGAGGGAGTTTTCAAGAGACCTTCTTATTTGTATGACTTAGTCCCGCCAGGCTTCACTGGATACACAAGAACCAAGAGCTCTGACTTTCCAAGATCGGCCTCATCGATTTACTATTTTCATGCTGAATAGGGTGAACTCCCGGTTCATCACGCAAAACCAAGTATCCGTATTATTTCAATAGGCTACTTCTCAACGCAACATTTCACCCAACTCCATATTTTAGAATCATACCAAGCGTGATTTACATATGCTTCTTTTAAATACACTTTTTGGTACGATGTACATTTTAGATAGCGTATATTGAAGTATTTATTTTAAAAAGGTTTCTCAACTTATTTTTAAAATAATAAAAATTTAATAATTATAAATACAAAATAGTTTATCATAATAATTTATTTGCAAGATAATTTACAGTATGATTTTACAGTATGAAAGTAACAACAACTGTGTAAATAAATTTATAAAGTACCTTCTGTAATTTAAAAAAAAAATAATGAAATGATTACTTTAAAAATTGTGCAATAGTATTTTCAAAAAAAATTGTCTTATCTAAAATGGCAAAACTAACTTGCAATATATATTTATCAAGTAGAAAAATCTACTTTAATTTGAGCGTTTCAAATAAATCACAAAAATTATATAAACTAAATTTATTGTTATACCTAGAAGGATAAAGTGTTCAAATCTGAGAATGATATCAGAAGAAAAAGTTTGAATAACTATAATAAATTTCTATTTCGCTAGCAAATTCCTAATCCGCAATTTCAGAAAATAGCTGAAAAGTTTTTGTACACTTTTATATTACATGATTCCTAGTTTGGATAACTATATTACTTTGAACTGGAATTTCAAACTTATCATCCTTATTTTATTATAAACTTTCATAATGTACCCGCTTTATAAAAATTTAGAAAAATAATTATCTACAATATTCTCATAACATTATAATGAAGTGGAGTAATTAAAAAAAGTATTATAATGTTTATTAAAACAATATTTTTTTTCCCTTAAACTAACTATTTCGTGGAATTAAAGATTAAAAGTTTATAAAATGGGTAAAAAGAAAGTCACTTTAATTCTTTTTTATTCCAACTGTTTTTGTGAGAATAGCCGACGAAGGGGCTTTGTTGGATTAACTCGAAATTTAATTGTCAAACTATGTTGCGCAATGCGATTTGTTAGGTTAAGATTTCTGTCGCTGTTAAGTGGAAAATGCTATTTCTATATATTTATTTCAGAAACAAAATATCATTCATTATTTTCAAAATGAAATATATAAAAAATGGAATCTCTTGAAGTTGCAAAGCCCTCGACAAATCTCCAAGTTTTCAATCAGACCGTAAACACACTGTCATTCAATTTTCAACGCGTACAAAATGCCTCTTTAGCATTTTTTGTGCACATTTTCTCGCCGGAAATTCCAGCGTGCATTTCATTGTTGGCAAAAAAAAGTGACGAAAAAAAAAAGTAGCGTGCTGGGTTTACGGCAAAGATTGATAGCTTCGTACATGCGAGGTGACATCGCTAAGTCGCGCAAGTTGTCTCTTCTGACAGTGATCATCTGCATGAAAAATCTAGCCACTCTACGAGAGAACTCCGTCGAGTGATCTTCACCGAAATATTTCTCGCCAAAAGTATCAATTGTATGGAGCATTTTATGGGGTGATGCCATAGTATCGAGAAATACCTAAGGGGAAACTTCCAAGTCACTACATTCTGCGCAAAGCTTGCGAGAGCTTGCAAACTGTGACCAGCAGCCAAAGAGCTTCGAGCTACTTGTAATAAAGGCATTTGAATAAAATTGAACAAATGGCTCGAAGCTTGTGATTCCGTGCTATATTTTATAATTGAATTGCGGCTAAAAATGAATGAAAAAAGAATACGTTTTTAAAAGTGATTTTAAATGCAATTCTCGTCATGGAATTAGAAAATTATTTGACTTCTTTGAGAAAGTGTCATTAAGGTCATCGACGTGTGTCTCCGGGGAAGAAATAATATAAAAAGTAACGTCGGACAATTAAGACTTGAGAAAAGTCGCAGACATAAAGCGAGATCATGAGAGGAACTATTTTTGAAAGTGTAATAGTGGTCACATTTTCGAATTTCAAATCTCACATTGACTACAACGGCAGTTCTAAAGTTCAACAGTTATTGAAATACTTGGTGATTGGTCTGGGCGCTGTATACCAGGAAATCCAATATTGCAGTAGTCGTTTTGTACGAAATAACCATATCTGTAAAGTAATGCACTCTATACTAATCACTGCTTCAGGGAAATAGTATTATAATATTGAAATTCTCGGGTGCCAATTTTATCAAGTAATAAGTTCCACTACGATAGTAATTTGTTCGTTAAATTGACACGCGCGTTATCCTTTTTCCAACTTTTTTCAAATTATTTATCGAATTGAAAATCGAAGTTATTTTTATTTAAGAATTTATTTGCTCGAATTTAAAAGCAAGAGACAGTTGTATCCTCTAAGTAACCACTAATGATCCACGTAAATCCTTGGGTGATCTTAACTTAAGCGCTAAAATTAAGTAGATAATGTGTTGTTCCGATTAAAAAAAAACCAATTACAATATGTTTGGAAGTTAAAACCAACATACTTTTGACGTTAAACTTTTAAGGGTAAGTGTTGAATAAAGTCGAATTAAACTAATTTAATTACATAGGCGAATAAATTTGTATAGTTTAACTTAGAATTAGAGTTTAAATTGTTGGATTAGTCGAAGAAAACATGTTTTCCAGCCATTAACATGAATTATATTAATCGATTGTTAATACTAGTTACAACACTTACTAGAATACTGTGCTGGAATCCGGCAAACAATCACTAATGATGCTCCTAGACGCAGTATTGGCCCCTGCCAAAACGGACCAATGAAATGACGAGAATTTAACACAATTCATTGAGCATGTACAACTTGACCTACAATATGTAATCTCGATCTTTTGTTTCAGCGTAAAATCTATTATAGCAGTTTGAATTTCATTTGCACACTGTTTCATGTGAATATAATATAAATAGATGTGTTACTTTCACAACCAAATAATACATTTGTTTTCATAACAGTAATATCTCACTTTAATGTTGTTAGTGCAGGAAATATTACTTTGGCTAGAAGGTCTTTGTTATGATATCAAACGGTCTTTATAAACCGGTGTTCTTATGAAGATTTATATGTAACTAATATTTTGAATCACGCTGCTTATTATATATAAACAAAATAAATTTTTAGGCCATTTTTTTATTCTTAATGAAATTAAACACATTTCAGCACAGAATTGAGCATATTGACATATATCAATTTAATTTTCTACAAACATTGAAAGTCCATTTCAGTTAATACATTTCTGATATTGTAATAATAACGTAACCAGCGCTGAAATTATTTTTAAGATTTATTAGTTTGTAACTGTATTTTCATTTATTGATTTAGTCATACACCGTGGCTCTACGAATTCAAGTATTTTTTGGTAAAAGGTCTTTGATGTGATACTTCGGTATATACGTAGCAGTCGTCTGATGGACTCACAGCACGTCATTTTTTAAAATATATTACTTATATGCGAAATCGAAAAGCCATGTTTTTATCTGAAAACCAGTTTAGATGAATCTTTTATAAAATGTAGTGAAATCGATGTGACGATAAAATAGCAGACAATTATTATATTCTAGATCATTAATTTATGCATTATTAAAACGTGAAGGTTAATAAAATTAAATTTCTTATTATTGGTAAAAACATTTTAACTATATTTAAATAAAACCTTGCATACAAATAGCATAATATGTGTTCATTGAAAAGTTCGTTTCGCAAAAACGGTACAAAATCATTCGAAATTCAGTGAATCGTACCACCGAAACTGTTTAGTGGCGAACGTTACTAAAAAAACCAGTGTAACCGTTTAATGTATAAAAAGCGGAATATTTGCAAACTTTGGAGGCAACGAGAACCTCAATCAAAGCACTGAGTGTTTCAGATACATGTAACACGTGAATTCGAAAGACTCACTGCCTCCAAAAACCAAGCAACGTTTACCGCAAACAAAATTCCGAATATCGTATATACTATATGGGATGTCCCATTTTAAAGGACCCACTTTTTAATACACTTTACATTTAAACAGTGAGTTCTTTAAAATGGGATGATAAATATATATTTTTTCTCTCATTTCTTAACATTATTTTCATTTTTTTAATATAAACATTTCGACTTAATTAGTTTCTTCATTAACTGTCCGTCTGTAACGTTAGCTTATTCGTAATACTACAAAATGAACTCAAAGTACATATTATATGTTTCAACTCTTTTGCAGAGCAAAATAACGCAAACGATATTTAAATGAAATTTAAAAAAGGGAATATATTGATCGCAAACATAAATACAATACGAAATAATAGGTTTAACTCTTTATAACTTAACTTTTTGAGATCCGATTACGCATACGGACATTGTGAATGAAGTTTGATTCGTTCGCTTTCGTGTTCGTAATCACGTAGCGTAATGGGCTACTCAACGGCATCAGAGTTGCATATATCACGATAGCAATGAGCAGTAGTTGGAATCCATGCTGAGCGGATTATAACTGTACCTATGTGGTATAACTGTTTGAACAAAGCCGCTTGCAACAAAAGCTCTCGCGCGGAATGCGCGTCGCATAGTCTACAGCGTGCGCGGTCATTAAATAATACCCGCAACTTCATCAATAAGCCCCGCGTCGCGTAAAAAAATAGGTTAATTACACGGTATTTAGCGGTCGCGGTGTGTACGAGCCGGTAATTAGGTCCCATAGGAGTTACCCATGATGAGAAAAAAATTGCCAACGAAAAAAGAAACATACAAAAAAGTGGAAGAAAGACAAAGCAAAGCAACAACGCGGAATTTCTCCCGCACAGATAGAAATTGGTAAACGTGGTGATACGGTCCCTTTTAGGTGGGATGAACAGTTGCGATTTATGCACACGATTGTGCCAAGAGTTTATGAAGCTTCACTATTTAATCGAGTCATTTCGTTGCTTAATTAGTTCATTCAAAAGGTATTCGATGCAATTGGTCAAATGAAGTGGCGGTTAATAAAATTATTTTATTCGATATTTTTAGTTAAGAGCAATTGAATGGAAATTTGATGCATTAAACAAAATTTATGTTACGTTTATGTCGATGTTTGTATAGTTTTGCAATGTATTGGATTAATTACATTTTGGAAAATATTTTTGTATACAATCGTAAAAATAACTTTTTATTTATAAATATAAATAATATGAACATAGAGCTTAAAATATCATGATAGTTATAGTTATGTATATTTTATAATTTGATAAACATCGAAAAATTTATATAATTTCTAATAAACAATTTACTTTTGATAATGAAAGTTCATTTTCTATATAATGTTGAATTGCAACGTTAAGTTTCCAAAATGATACAAGATTAATCTAGAACAAGACGATGTAGGATGAAGACTATTTAGTGTCAGATCAAAGAGCTTCATCCATCTCCAGCCCGAAATGTTTGCACGCATGATCGGATTTGAGAAAGTCAAAGGAAACTTTTTGACACTTTATTTCTTCAGTAATATAAGATTTTTAGTATGTCCACGAATAAGTGACTTTCAGTATTATATATGTAGAAAAAATGTGAATTAAAAAAAAACTATTTTCACATTTTGTATTAAATAAAAAACTGCATATGTGGAAGATTATTTATATAGAAAATATGTCTCTACATTGCGAATAAATTAAAAATCCTGATTCTAATTAGTTATTTGGAAATGTTATCTTAATTGACTTCATGTTTTATACAAAAACAGTGAACAAGCGAGGTGTATGCAAATTCTACACACACTTAGAAGCGCTTGACGTACAAGTTGACGATGTTAGCTCATTTGTATATTTATCACACTTCAGTGCGAATTGAGATCGACCTTTTGTCTTTAATCCTCGACATGAAGTTTGTGTTGTGTTCGCTAATGTTCGATAGAATTCGAGATGATTTAGTACATTCACTGGAGCCACTGTCGTGGTTACTTGTGGGAATAGTCTCAAGTTTGTAACATGTAAGAAGTTGCGGTGTACTGTAACTGTTGAGGATCATTTATCTTGTAGCCGCAGGTAGATAAAATGCTAAAACTTTATATTCATACTGTTATCTGCTAAGTGAGCATTTACAAATAACAATTTGTTATTAGTATTTTACTTAAAAAAAGTAACTGATCATAATCACGGAGAATGAAAACATTCGTGACATCTGTTACGATTCATATAAGCGAACGGGGTATTGTCAAATGAAGGAAAACAAAGTTACAAAACATGGATTGATAAAACTGCTCGTCTGCGATAGACAAAAAGCGGCTGCAGGCAACTTTTCAGCGTAAACGAAACGCATGCAACTCTTGGTCCGTCGTAGCTAATTGTTGTCTACGACGGAGGCACTGCTTTGTCCCCTGCTATTTAGAAACTTTCTTTGTTTATCGGAGACAATCATTTTTTCAGCGCATCAACTTGTCTACACGCCGTTTAATTAGACGAACGAAAAGCACAACAGGGACGGCCGTTCTTCCGATGTTTGACGAGCAATTAGAAACAAAAAAAAAAAAAAATGGGGAGTCATTGATGTCGATAAAATTTATTGCTTCAGGTGAAACGTCTTCGTTCTACGATCAATTTTCATTTCGATTTATTTTACGTTATTTACCCCTCGTTCAAAATTAAAGTGCCGATTCACTGGTGCATTAAAGCAGATTAAAGTTTTTGGCGAATCGTGTAAATGTATCTTTCTGACGTTAATTTGTACTTTTCATTGAGTGATTTTATTTATTGACGGCAGTTACAGTTGACTTTTTTACCGTTATTTAATTTTTAATTTCACTGTTGTATCCATTCTTAATATAAGAACAAAGTTACTGCAACAAAAAATATATACATTTCAGCGTTTTATTGTTTAGCAATATTTTTTTAAATATAAAACGATGACTTTTATATTGCAAATGAATTTTTTCTGTTGCCGTAAAGTTTCTTCATATTTGTACAAAGTTTTATTCATTTATCATGAGTTTTTCTTGTTGGAATAGCTCTCAATATTTACATAATCATGATACACAGAACGGTGGACATGTTTGTTGTTCTCGAAAAAGTTATGTAAACATGTTACTCTAAGATAAGCATTACATTACTTACTTTGAACACAATATATATTTACTTGACACAGAGGGCTGTCGGTTTTACTAAAAAAATAACGTCAGAATAGATGTAGTCATGCTACATTAATGTCAAGTTACATATATGATGTGAACATAAATTATGTTCACTAATAATTAATGTCATAATTACATCATGATTTTTCATGGTACAAATATATTTTAGTATATTACCATTATTTTTTATATTTTTTATACGTAATTAATAATTAAGGTGAAATAACATCGAGATTTACTGTCTCTCTCACACATTTTAGTTGAATTTACTTTAAATCTTTTAAACAACATTTAATTGAAAAAAACGCTTTTGTATGCACTTTGTATTCTATACTAGAACATTTCTACACCAAGAAATCAAATATTTATTAATAATTGTTTAAATTT
>JABFPJ010001472.1:0-25354 GCA_022817425.1 Gryon sp. ZL-2020 | reverse complement strand
CAGTTCTGATGAGGAAATAAAATTATTTCGAAACGTTAACACACAAGAATTTTTATTTGGGAAAGAAATTGACATATAAAATTTAATAGAGGAACAACATTATATTTATCCTCTTTATTATCAACATCTATAATAATTAAAAATTAAAACTTGCACATTTTACTTTATTGATAAATGTTTGTTTATATATACATACAAATATAAGTTTATAAGGGCATTAAATCTGCGGCTATTCTATTACACTTTAATTTGCCTAATGTTCCTTCTTTATTGCTATTCTGAACAAATTCTTTGTGATCAACATGCATCAATTCATAATTAGTATATTCTAATATATCATTATTGTCTATATACAAGTTGTGTAAAACGTAACATGATATTATAAATTTATTGAGTGTTAAAATTTTCCACATATCTAAATGAATTAATTGACGAAATCGATACGTTAGTAAACTAAAAGCGTTTTCGATTCTCATTCTAACTTTACAAAATTTACGATTCAAAATTTCTTGTACTTCGTTAAGTTGTTACCGTATGGCGTTAGGAGATTCGTCGAAATTGGATAGGCAGCATTGCCTATTATATGACAAATATCACCAAACACTTCAATTTTATGTTACCAAATTCCATATATACATATGTATCATGTCGTTTACTTGGAATATCGGTAAAACAATCAATAAATTTTTGGTTTGTCTTGCAGTTTAACTGCAACTTCATCATGTCTATTGACTATGTATGCCAAATTTTACCGCGAGGTGTTCTAATCGTAATATTCATCATCAATACAACCAATTATGCCATCTATTTACGTTATTTGTCGAAATTCATTTGAGAGTTGCATTCTTTTTCTTTAGTTGAAGGAAACCTAATAACTGCTGGAGATAAATCCTTAAAATGGATTTATCTCCAATAATTAAAAATTTTCTCCAACATTAAAATTAAATATTAATGTTGATTAATAATTAATTTCATTTTCATTCATGAAAAATTAAGGTTTACAGGGTAACTAGTCTGCTGCAAGAATTCAAACTTCTTCTAAATTTTCATTTAAAGAGTTTCGGGTTTTTGCAATCCTATTATAAAATTGAGATGTTACCGTTAAGTTAGTTTAATATCGAATGTTCGATATAAGCATGGTTGACTCAAAAAATCAAATTTGATCGGTCGTCTCAAGTTTACGTGAATTTTTGAATAGTTTTTCTTATTCAAAAGTACAACAATTGAGTTAACAATACGTGTTTCTTAAAGTGGAAAATTTAACTTTTCCAGTAAAAAAAGAACATCAAAATCCGATGAAAATTGCCAAAGTTATGACTATTTGAAAATCGGCAAAATTTAATTAAGCTACGTTTAATAAACTACTATAGTAAAATGTTGTTGAACTACTGTATAATTATTATTTAGATACAAAAAAATATATGTTGATAAAATCTTACACTACAAAAAATGAATTCTTCATTTAATAAAATATAAGCTTTAAACAATAATGTAAGCAATAACATTGTAAATTATAAACAATATTGTAAATTGCTTTCAACACGTCTAAGATTCTTGAATAATTAAAAAAATGTATTTATAAATAATTAAAAAATGACTAACGTTTTCTATTAGTAGAGCTTCCGTTCTAAAGGCTATGGTTGTTTTTCCAGCTCCAGACAAACCAGTAAACCACACAGTACATCCTCGGAATCCAGGAATTTTAAAAGCATCACTTCGTTTCAATCTTGATATTTCATGAGCTTGTGATACAACATTTGGATCGCATTTCTAGAAATCATAAAGTAAATAATTCAGAGATATAATAATAAAATAATCACTTGTTATTGCAGCCTTAACAATAATTATTCTGAAATTATTAATGAATTCCTTTTAGTTTATACAGTATAGTTTGTTTATACTGTAACACAGCAAACAGTTACACAACGGACATCGCTCCCGTATTTCTGGTTACTGCGTAGCGCATTATTCTCTCCAAAAACAGTTCGAGAATCGGTCAATCGTGGTCGGAAAAACGAAACGAAATCAAAAGAATAAAAACTTGGCATCACAAAGAGTTAAAATCGGAGGTGGATCAAGTACGTGGCGTAACAAGTCGATGCTAAAAGAGTAAAGAATACAAAAGACGCGGACTAAAAAGAACATGATATATAGACCGCACACCTATTTGGAAAAGCTGTTTTTATTTGTTTTAAGTACATCAAAAACAAGCACGCGGGGGCGCAGATCACTATATTCAAAGTGTAAAAATAATCTGTTTCCATTTTTTCCATACAGCCGTTGATAAGAAGAAGAAGTTTCCTCCAGGTTCGCTACTTAGTTCTCCAATTCGTTGACGTCGTCCGAACGTATCACACAGATTGTGTTCGTATCAACGTTCTTCACTATCCACCACTGAGTCCTGATCTTAATCCGATAAGAAAAAACGAAAAAAAACGAAATGATAAACATATAATCGCACCAGTAGAAACATATACGATTAACCCTTCACGTCTCGATGACCGATTACACTTTCAACATTTTTGCAGTAAATTTTTTTTGCAACAAAATATAAACAAAACTATAACTTAAATGTCTTTAATAAAAACATAAATTTTAAAGAAATTCGCACACTTATGTGAAATAAGAGACACGGTACTGGCCCAGTACTGACTGCCGGTGTTTTCTTGCGATTAATTTTTATTAATAAGAAGATAAATATATTAATTGAAAATTTAAATTGTCAAACAACTAAAAAAAATGCATTTTCATAGTCATGGGCCGTTGATTGAATCATTCTGTAATCCCTAATTTCATAAACTTGAGATGAATAACATAAAATTATCACTGTTTCAAATAACTGCTGCAGAATTGGAAGAGATATTGTAAATTTTGCTACCTTTCCTAATGGTGAAACAGCAGTTATTGGAAGAAAATACATTGAATATGACAATTACCATTGCCAGAAAAAAATCATCAGTATGCTGTTATTCCATTTTTACATTCTAAAATATAAGTCTTATTTTAAAATAAACTTATAAAATTGGTAAATCTTTACCAATCTTTTAAACTCAACTGTTTACTAAATGATGTTAATCTTATTATTAGTTATTTCTTATAACTGTAGCTTCATTTATCATTTCATTTCATTTCATTTTGTTATCCAAAAGTTGTTTATATGTAAATGCAGAATAGTTTCTTATCTGTTATAAATCGTTTTTTATGGTGAGTGTAATGAGAATAAAACATAACAAAAGTAATAAGTAATGTTTTATCAATGTCATTACATATTTTAAATATTATATGTAAATAAATAGTGTTAAAAAAATTAACATAGATTTATATCATGTACTTTTTTCATATTATACATATTTCATATTGTAAATAAATTTAAACATTTAAAAATGTTGTAGCAACGTCCTAACAACGCTGTAGCAGAATCTTAACATTGTTGTTGCAACTTTCAGGTAACGTTACAGCAACGTTGCACGATGGTTCGGTATGTGAACATACAAAATTTATGTTCTTTTATATGACACTTATGATTGACAATAATAATATTTTAATATATTAAATTATTATTCGTCTCGCAATCATTTTGACATAATTATTTAATATATTTTTGTCCATTTAATGTCAAAAATGTTTTGAAATCATTATTCACAAATCGGTAAAATTATTCTTAGAAAATGTATAATAATATTATAAATACCATAAAAGACTTAAGAAAAGAAAAATCTATTATTACGTAAGCACTCTTTAAGGTGATTTATGGAAAAAATATGATAAAACAAATGAAGGAGAAATTGCTCTACTTATTAACATATTGTACGATGATTTAATAATAATCATCATCATTTTATTGCTTTCAAGATTACAGAGATGTCATAGCAAGAGATTGAACTTTTTACATCATTTACTTACAACATTAAGTTATCATTTATTATCATGTATATAAAAACAATAAATTAAAGTTGCAGGTAGAAATCCGTTTATGTAATATATAATATAAAGACTTTTGTGAACAAACTGTTTATAATAAAGTGGAATATGCATTTAATTAAATTTAAGTCAGAAACATTCACGATCAAAATTAAAAGATTAAATTGTTTGTAACAGGTAAATTATTCAGAAGATGGCATAAAATGACAAAAAAATTTTTTTCCTATTGCAAGAAAAATTGCAATTACCGCATGTTGAAGAAATGGAAATTTTGTATTTAAAGGTAGAAAAAGTTTCAATTTGCTTGAACATTTTTAAGTTAGTACGATTGTAATTAATCGAGTTACAAGTTTTTAGAAATGTTTAGTTTTTAATGGAGTGATCAGCGAAATTATCGGCACCCAACCGTCGGTTATGTTTTGGCATCATATATTACATTATTTATCATCTAAAAATAATCTTATTTTCAGATGTTTTCAGAAAATATATTAAGAAAATGAATACATATGTTTAAAATTCGTTATAAAACTGTATTATTATTACAATATTAATCATAAATACGTAATATAAAATATATGTGTAGTATAAATTCTTATTTAATCCCTAGGAGAAAAAGAAGTCTGGATATAGTATGGATGCAATCTGGATACACTTTGCCAGACTATATCCAGACTAATTTTTCCACGCGGGATGTATTAATGAAATGTATTTTTATTTCCTAATTCATTAATCAATACTACTCCGTCTTCATTAATATGTACTTTTAGAAATGATGTTGATTGAAATGATTGCAATCGTTGCTACAAATATATAAAAATATTATTTTAGTTTGTAATGAGTACTTTCAGTCGAAAGTTTAAAATAATAATCTAAAATGACCATTCTTTTAAAAGAAACAATTACTTTCATTAAATATTACATACTAAGTATAAGGCATAAATTGAAGATCAAAAGTATATCTTCAGTTGATAAGAAAAGTTATAGATATTTAGCGAGAAAAATTTCTAGTGCTATGTTGAACACTAATCACTCATGTTAGCGAAACAACAACTTTCGCTAACATGAAGCCAATATATTTTGCTAACGTCTAAAGAACATTTTTTATTTAAGATTAGAGAATATCCAAGATATTAGTGCTCTTCTCTTCTGTCTGTGTTTATTGTAAATATCATAAGAATATAATATACGTTTCTTCGAAGTGATGCATTTATATTGTAAAACTATGAATGTATGTTTTTTTGTGCAAAACATTCTTTTCACTTGAGTATGCAGCATTTGATATTTCTCGTGTTATAAGAAAGACCATTCGAATGTTTCTTTCGACGGATTATAGTATGACAAATATACACGTACAATTATGATATGTAATTTATTATAAACGGCATTTCAGAAAAAAGATGAAACCACTTTTGAAGAGCTTGTCGCTACTGTGGACATAAAAAAACCGAAAGAAAGTGGTATTCATTGCAAGTTCATATTATATAAAATATAATTGCATAGATTTGTGAAATACACATGCTATGTTCCTTACCTTTATTCCGTATACACTCTTCACTAATGATGGAATTATACTTCCAGCACATATATTAATTTATACTTATATTATAAACTGAATATATTCTATCGGTTGTATTTAACATTTTCTGATTTAATTTGTGTACACTTTTAAATATAGAATATTTACTATATTTAATATTAATATAGTACTAAAATTCCTTTATTCTTCATTAAAACATGCATTTTTGCAATGGACAGTTATTGAGTTGTGAATAAAATAAATGATTACTTACCATTTGCAACCGTTTCTGACTATTTCCAGGTTGTAAATTCATTATCACAGTTGCAGATGAAATTGTGCAATCTCGAGAATAATTAAATAATCAAAAAATTAACAAATTAAAAATTGTAACCCGTTTTCCACTTTTGTAATATTTGTTCAAATGTCATGATAAAAATCGTAAAATTATGATTTCTTATTATACTCTTATAATTAATAATGATCAGTCATTTTGTGAAGTTACTACAGTATACTAACGCTTAGATGAATTACTACTTGTATATATTAATTCTTCTTTCCCCACTACATTGTCATAATTTAAGTATAATTTCTAAAACATAATCTTAACATAATAACATTAAAATGATTTTCGAAAGCAAAAAAAACTAATCTGTTAAATTAGATCAAAATACACTCCTAAAAAATTATATTATACATTTATATAATTTATACATGCATTATTTTATTATTTGCGTAACGATAACAAAATGTTTGAAATTTACATATTGAAAGAGATTTTTTCATTTTATACATTAGTTCCGTAATATTTGTGAATGATAGCGAAATATCATTGTTTTTTAATTAAGCTTATATCTATTTTATGCAAATTTTATGCAACAATTTAGTCTAATTTATTGCAACGAAACTTTATCGGATCAGTTTTTAATTACAAAGCACATGTCGTATAAACTTTTAAATATGGCAATGGTTTTGAAGAAAAAAACGAAATATTTAAGGACGTTGAATAATAAATAATTTATTATCATTAACTCAGTAAAAACGAATAATAATTTACATTTATTTTGGTTCAACAAATGGATAGTCTTTCTCTGTTTCGTTTCCTAACATCTAACAATCAAGTCGCCATTTACTTTATTTAATGTTATATTTCTGTGGCTCAGAGGAGAATCCAGGTAAGTACATATGTAATCTCTGTATACTTACCTAATTTTGCCAGGTAAGTATATAGAGTCACAGACTTGAAATAACAATAAATGTATATTTTACAAGACAGTCATAGGACGAGTGATAACAGGAAAGAGCTACAATTCATGTAGAATTATACGTTATTACTTCCTTCATGGAAATGTAGGTTGAATTTTGGAACAATACTGGACTAATGGAAAATTCTGTTATTGCCAGTATTTGCCCTATATTGGACCATTTATTGACTATAGCAATTTTCCATTGTTTTTCTATTTCCCTCAATAAAGTTTGACGTTATTATTAACCTATAATAAGCAAATTAAAAAACATTATTTAAAATTATTATTCTACTTTTTAAAGAAAATTGTTTGTTAAGTTCTGTAATATTTACAAATTCAAAATCGAAACTGCAAAATACAATGAACTCTTATACACTTGGTATTCTATGTACCTTCTTCTTCAGAATCAGATATCCTTGTCGCTTGTAGCGAACTTTGTTTTGATAATTTACTGCTTAAACCTCTGGGCCTAGTAGGAGGTGACTGTTTATTCCAAATAGCTTCCAATTGATCAAAATGTTGAGATTGAGCAAGAGCTGCTTGTTCTGGTCCTAAACCTGGTTGAGAACTAGATAAACCTGCCTTGCTAATTTCTTCCATGGAAGCACTAACGCTAAACCTTCGCTTAACTTGTTCCCCTACTGAAGATGATTTCAATACCCCTGCAGACATAGATCAGATTGCATTAGTAAACATAATTGTAATAATAACAAGGTGTCTCATTTTATTATTCTCGGACTTCAATTGGCTTTGATACAAAGAGTTGTTAGCGGTTTCTTCTCATTCATCGTCTATGATAGCTTTTGAGTAGGTAAGATCCAACTTATTTCGATTTTTTCAAGAATAGTGACCAACATAATCTCAAAATAGCTACGGCCAAGAAGTTGCAAATAACGATGAACTTAGTTAAAACTTCTAAAAGGAAAAGTAAATTCAAAGATTCTGATATTTTTAGTAAAAAGATTATGGCGACGGAACTGAATAATGATGGAAATTGGAATTGAATGGTAAGCAAACGTCAACTTGATTTTATTGAAAATCAGATGATTAACATTTGTAACTCAAGCGCGGCAAATCCGTACATGATATGGATGGAAAGATTAGCTTGCATTAAAAGTATACATAAAGACAAAAACAAAGGTGCTTTTACATTTGGTTGTACTTGTGCAATAATTTTCAAAAATATTATGAATAATACCAGAAATTTTAAAGGAAAAGGTGTGAATAGATTTAAACTGATTCTTGATAATTTTGAAAAAGCAAATAATATTATTAAATTATTCAATGAAAAAAAAAGATTACATTTTTGCAGGAGAAAGATGGGTAACATACACACCAAACTTTAAGGTTAGGAAGGTCATGCTTTTTTATGGGGCGGATGACATGAGAATAACGGCCAAAGATGTCACCAATCAGTTGAAACCAAGAGATTCTTGGGTCGTTTGGAATGAACCGATTGCAGCGGAGAAAATGAAAAAAAAACGAAAAGAAAGAAACGGAATTTATTGATAGTCACCCTTTAAAGGTTACATTTTAAGGACGGGTGATATTCCAAGAGAGGTGAAACTTTTCAATATTTCAATAAAACTGCAGCCATATATTGATAAAGTTAAGATATGTGATATATGTAAAAGGTATGAAAAAATTTTGCAAAAAGAAAAAAGTCTTCTGTGGTTACTTTGCAGAAACAGGGCATGAAGATAAAGACTGTGATGTTAAAAATAACAGAAGTGAATACAGGAGCATTTGTTGTATACGAGAAAATTTAAATGATGCTTATCATAAGGCCTCATCTTCTTCTTGTCCTGTTTTCATTACACAAAAAAATGTTAAAAAAGTTATGGCTACACATAATGTTTTTCCGAGAGAAGCTATGAATATACAGAGATGGGAACATTACATTCCATTACAAATATAAATATAAAAGATTGTTGGATGAACAAAGAAGTACATATAACCATCCTTATTTATCTTTAGAAAGTCCTGTTTATTATTTCAGTTTTTAATGGAATGTGCCCATCTCTGTATATATTAGATAACAATGGAGGCAAAGCACCACCCCCACGTGAGACTTACGCCGGAGCGATGAAAATCTCCATGAATAGTTTGTGAATCTGAAATATGGTTTTTTCGATCCAGGTAAGATTATGAGGGTAAAAGAATGTTAAAGCTATACAGAACTCAAATTTTATATGTTTGAATGAAGGTAGGTTCATATGGTGTTCTGGAGATCCATTTTAGATTTATCTCATCTTTTATTGAGATCTGGCTACACGAAGTTTTATTAATTACAGGAGTGATTATTTTCAGATTGAATTGACAATGAGTCGGTTATCATCAAAGCCTTTACCAATCAGACCGAAAACAAATTTAAATAAAACTAATTGGAATAAATTTGATATTAAATTAAAACAATTGGTGACAGCAATAGATGAAAGTTGCTTAAATGGATTAAATACAGATTAATTATTAAGGAAATTAAAAAGCCATTAATGAAATGATGAGCCAAAATTAAAAACAACCAAATATGGAAGAAAAATATAGTTTATTGGTGGGATAGTGAATGTGATGAATGGATGATAAAGGAAAAAAAGCAATTTTAAATCTTTTTTAACCAATCCTTCTCTAATTTACTTAAAAGAATTTAAGGATGAGTGTAAAAAAACACAATAAAACAAAATAAATAAACAAGATAAAAGTTTAAAAAATCAGATAAATTTAGACAATTCATTAATAGCTTAAGGATATCTGCTGCAAAAATCTATTAGAAACTAATAGGACTGTTTCTATAAGTACCTAATCGTTTCTATGCGGCTTTTGTTCACAAAATGATCATTTCTCATACATGAATTTTGACCATCTATTAGTAATTCCACATTTATTCACTAGCCATATGGATATTTCCAAATATCCATATGGAAAGGATTTGTTTATATTTTCTAATAGCAAAATTGATAGAAATTATAATTTTTTTCTACGTGGAAATTCCCAGGCCTGATGAACGAATTGGAATTTGCTAATAGACGGTGAAAATTCGATACTTATAGAAACGGTCCTATTCATTTCTAATGGATGTTTTCAACAGAGATAACTAAAAATCCTAAAGAAATTTTTAATTTATGCAAGAATTTAAAAAAAAAATCTTACATGAATTCACAAAAAAATACCAATAGATACAGTAGTGTCTCTCGCCACGTACAAAAAAAAAGTTTGTTCTTTTGTGCGCCCAGCACTACCATGTCTCTTTTCAGATACAGAACAAATGCTGATATTCAAAAAAAAAACAACAGAAACAATAAAATCGCTTTTTTTTGCTATAATGTTGCTGCCATCATCACCTGAAGGAAGAAGCACGTTATGGGATGCTTATGAGCTGCTTATGGAAATGTTCATAGGACTCCTATAAAACGCATTTGGGATGCTTATAGGATGCATAACGGATGCACATGGCATGCTTATGGGATGCATATTGGATGCTAATGGGAAGTTTATGGGAAGCTTATGGGTAGCTTATGGGTAGCTTATGGCATGTTTATGGAATGCTTATGGGACGCTTATGAGTAGCATTTGGGATGCATATGGGATGCTTATGGAATGTTCATAGGCTGCTTATAGAAATGATCGTAGGACACTTATGGAACGCGTATGGGATGCTTGTGGGCTGCTTATCGGCTATTTATCGACTGTTTATGGAATGTTTGTGGGCTGCTTATGGGATGCTTATAGGATGCTTATGGGATGCAAATGGGATCAATATGCGATGGGAAGGTTATGGAAACCTTATGAGTAGCTTGTGGACACCGTATGAGAAGCTTATAGGATGCTTATGGGATGCTTATGGGACGCTTATGAGAAACATATCGGATGCACATGGGACGCTTATGGAATGCTTATTGGTTGCTTATAGAAATGCTCATAGGACACTTATTGAACGCATATGGGATGCTTATAGGATGCATATCGGATGCACACGGGACGCATATTGGATGCTTATAGGATGTATTTGAGATGCTTATGGAAACTTTATTGGAACTTTGTGAGATGTTTATGAAACGCTTATGGATTGCTTATGGGACGCTAATGGGCCGCTAATGGGACGCATATGGGATACTTATTGAATACATATTGGATGCATATGAAATACTTATGGGAAGTTGCTGGGATGTTTCTGGGATGCTTATGGGATGCTTATGGGAAGTTCATGGGATGCTTATGGGTTGCTTATACGATGCTTATGGGGATTATATGACATGTATATGGGATGCATATGGGATATTTAAACTATCAAAAATATATGCCGAATGTATGGAACTCATATGGATGGATATATACAATGCTAATTGGTCGCTAATGCTAATGCAACGCTTATAAGAAGCTTATATGAGTATGCTTATGGGAAAATAATAGGACGATTGATGGAATCTGATGAGAAGCTTATAAACAGTGTATGGAGAGTGTATGGAACGCATCTGGGACGATATATAATATATAATATATATAATTGAATCATAAATTGATCATTGCTTTACAAGTTAATGAATAAATGAAGTGATACAAAACCAAAAATTCAGATAAACTAAAATGTAAAGTACCAAAAAAGTCTTATCTTATCTTAATTCAAATTTTATTACAGTAAAATCAGATTGTGTTTTCAAAACTCAAAAAACGAAAAACATAATAATATCACTAAAAGAATTCTCAATATAAGGTAGTGATATCAGTAAATATGGTTAAGTACATTTGCGAATTTCACACAAGGAATCTTTGAATTAAAGAGTGAATCTATAATAAAATCTAATTTATTAATTACATGGTTAAGTATAAAATTGTGACTTATAATTCAGCTACTTGGCACTCTGTCGCACAGAAACATTGAAAGCTATTTCTGTGGCACTAAAAATGCAAAATTGATTAATTTTTTTAAATTTATATTATCAATAAATTTCACTATCAGATAAAGTGTCATCAAATTATGTACCTGATTTCATAATAGTAGTCATATTTTTAATTTATATATCATTAATTTAAATATTTATGTATATACATCTTTTACTTTCTATATCACAGCAATTTAATATGTTTAGGAATAAAAAGTAGCATCACTAAGGTATACGCTTGAAGTGATTCAAACTTTTATCGGCAGAGCGCCGAGTAGCTGAATTCAAAATTTTGCAGTTTTTTTTAATGTAATGTAAACTTAGCTAATGTACTCAATAAATTAGATTTATTAAGTTCATTTATTAAGTACGTTAAAATCTAATTTATTAATTATAACCATGTAATTAATAAATTTGATTTTATTCTAGATTCACTCCTCAAATCGAAGATTCCTTAAGTCAAATTTGCAAATGTACTTGACAATATTTATTGATATCACTACCTTATATTGAGAATACTTTTAGTAATATTATTATGTTTTCCATTTTTCTGATTTTTGAAGTTCATATTCTGATTCTACTGTAATAAAGTTTGAATTAACATAAGATATTATTCTATATTTATTTTTGGTAGTGGGTAAGTTTAATATGTTTTAACCGTCATTGCTTCTTATTATCTTAAATAATGCTTTGATGAAATTGCACACATATCAAATAAGGTTCCTAAAAATCAAGCCTATCTTCTTAATCGACATATTCAAAGAGCAGATATACAGATATTTTAATCTAAAAATTTAGTATTGATGAATACTAAATTTTATAGGTAAATTGATGTTTTCTCAAGCCCTGACTTGATGACTCATGAAATGCTGTAGAAGATACCTGATGTTATTCATAAAGAAATTTTAAAATGTTTTAATGATGTATATATAAGTCGCATCATCCGTGATATCTGGAAAAACTATTTTATAGTATTTATTCCGAAATCGAACTCTGAAGCAAGATTTATACAAAACTTTAACCATATTTTTTTTGAATGTCAATGTTTTACACTTATAGTTGAGTAATGCTGTAAAATTTACAGCATTACTCAACTATAAGCACCTCCACAGATTTCTGCATTTGTAATAATGTATCAAATAAAACATTGATAGTAGTCAAATTGTGCATTAAACAATTTTTTAAGGGGTAATTTTTCATTATAATTTAATTTATAATATATTTTAATTTAATTCATTTATTGTAGGATAAGATCTTGTGCAAGCTTCGCGGGCGACTTATATGCAATTTGCATTTGTTATAATTTTTTAAATAAAATTTTATATTTCAACTATCTACAAATTAATTGTTACTACGGTTATACACAGTAATTTACTAAAATTCCAGCTCTATTATCTACTTGGAAGCTTATGGGAAGCTACTGAGATGCTTCTAAGAAGGTTATGAGAAGCTTATGAGAAACTTATGAGAACCTTATGAGAGAGTTACGGGAAGCATATAGGAAACTTACAGGAAGAGAAATTACATTAGGAAACATACTATCAAAAGATGAAACTCATGTAAACAGTATTTAATTTAATTTCTGTTTACCTGTTTTAATAATTGTTGAAAAAAGAAAATTTTTCGTGATGCAGTTTTGATTGAAAATTCGAAAATATAAACAAATTACGTAACAAAACAACAACAAAATACCACATTTGTCAATAAAGTAATTAGCCGTTGATGTTTGGACGGAATAACCAATATTTCCCAGGCTTTTCTAGTCAGCATTTTAGATTTAATCTATCCGTTGTCGAATCTGTATCCAGTTATTGCCCATTCCTTCCTAACCATACCTTTTTTACTCTTTATGCAGCTGATTTTTGTCTTACTTTCTTGAAACAATTATTTGTTTATATTACAACTTTACCACAAAGTTGTAAGAGGAGAATGATTTATTCAAAATCATTTTTATTCTTCCACACAGAGATAAGTCAAGAGTAACAGTTATTATAGGTTACGCGCATTTGCTTTGCCCTCACTGAACGGCAGATATTATCTTATTTTTAAGCAATGCGTACTTAGAATTGAGTTACAACAATGTTTACAATTTAAACATAATAACTAATCTAAGCACTTAGTGCTTAGAAAATTGGCAAATATTTCGTTTCGTGTATAAGCAACCGTTTGGTTGTTTTCAATTGCAATTGCCTAATAAACAGCAACTATTCCTGTATACTTGTCTCCGTGCAGTTATAAGAAAATTTTTAAATTAGAAATTATTTTTCTTTCAGACCTTAAATAGTATATGACTTAACTTCTGCATTCAGTAGGTAACTATAATACTTTTTCTTGCGAGAGTAGGAGAAGTACCTACTTTTACTGTCAAATGAGAAAAACATACTTTAATTTCCGAACAAATTTTTTCTGAATCTCGATAAGAATTAATGTATTATTTCCCACAAAATATATTTCTCACAATATATTTGAAATGTGTACTTTATTGCCGTTTTACGTACACAAAATTTATGTTCAATATATTTTATTACCGGAAATGTATTTTTGTCAGAAGAATATATTTTATATTCATTTTAAAAATATATTTTTTTCGATCGTGTAGGTTACTCATAATTTTGTTTTTTAGCTGCTAATTTTTGTTAAGAACAAATTCTAAACTGTAAAACTTTTTCTTCTTGAGTTTCTAAAATACTGAAGAAAATTATCAGCTAGCTTAAAAAAGTGGACTTTGATAGAATATTAGACCGCAGTTTATAAAAATATGAGTGTGATAAAAATTAAAGAATATCCCACAATGCTATTAACTTGCAACAGGAATATTAATATAGAAAATAAATTTTATATTATTTTGCACTTATAATTTCCTAGTATTAAAATGAGGCACCTTTTATTAAAATAAATAAATAAAAATGTCCGAACCAGATGTAAGATGTCCATATTTTTTTTGCCAAGTATAAGTATCCAAAGAAACTTCTTTTTTTAGTAATCTCCGTTGAGGCCTTTTTGTTCCAGTTTGTCTTGGCGCTTCATAAATTGGTAACTTAACATATTGAGCAGGAGTATTGTGCAAGCACAAAATTGGCATACATTTGTGTTCTAATAAATGCAAGGCTAGCCTTGAACAGTCTGTGGACATTTCTACTCCGAGAACTGGTACATGGAGCATAATTGAATTCAAAGCTATTCCTTTTTTTGTATCCCAGACTATTATATTTTTGTCCTCACTGCCTGAGACAGCCAGTGTTCCATCACCAGATAATCGAACACAAGTTACGTAACCCAAATGTCCTGTTAAGGTGTGACGATCATCACCTGTATTTATGTCCCAAACTATGAGATTTGCATCACGTGAACCTGACACAACGATGCATTTATCTTGAACTGACACTGCGACACAAGTTACATGATCACTATGTCCCACGAGTACCTAATAATATGTTAATTATAATGAATTGATATTATTTAATTAACAAACTAATTACATTTGTTTAAATTTGTTTTTTTGTACCTGAGATAATTTTCCTCCATTAATCTGCCATACTTTGAGGCTCATATCCCTGGAGCCTGTTATTAAAAATTGTGAATCTGGTGTGACGACAAGACACGTTATGTCTTGAGAGTGAGAAACTATATATTTTTCTTCAGGTCCTACTCCTAAGCTAACAATACGTACTTGATTGTCACTATTACCACATATAGCATACCTGGAATTAGAATAAAGTACGTTAGACTAACTTTTCAACATTATGGGGTATTGTTGTTCCAAATGCGCAATGACATATTCACAATTTGGCAGGTTTAAAATAAAAAATTAAGATTAATGCGATTAAAAAAATAACGTTCATATGTGTCCATAAAATAATATCAATAAAATATGCTTCCATAAATAATTTCGTTCATATTTGCGTTTAAACATGCTTTTTTGATACGAATATACAAGCTCGTTACATAAACAAGTGCTTAACCAAATAAGCCTGGAACAAACTTGAGCTCTACAAACCTTGAGCGTGCAATATAAATATTTATAATGCATAAACATACACACATTTTCCACTGAACATAAGTAAATAAATATTTACCTCATATTTGAGGTAACTGCAAAACATCGACCTGGTCCGCAAACAGATTGAATTAAGGTTCCACTGTCGGCCGCCCAAACCCTAATAGAACCATTTCTGTCGGAACTGATAACTCGATCGCTATCAAATAAAGCTATGACGGAAGTAACGGGATGTAGATGTTTGAATGTAGCAACAACTAATCCTACCGTGAGACCCCACACACGAACAGTTTTATCTTCCGATCCTGACCAAATATAATAATTTAGTCGTATTTATACTTCAGCTTAATTTCTTATATCAAACTATTTTATGCAATTTAAAATAATTTAATATTTATAGGGTCAACCGGAATGAGAGTGACACGAGAATATATCTCTTGCACTTCAAAGTTTTGGCTGATTGAGAAAAAACCGTATTTTACCTGTGCCACAACTCGGATCGAAGGTTCTCGTATGGGTATGAACTTCTCGTTTTTCAGTAACTGTTTTTTTTGGACGGGGAGATTATATGGTCGTTCTTATTTTTTTAGAACAGTGTCGCGACAAGTTTTTAAGACTGTGGTTTGATTCTTCTACTAAAGGAGATTTCTATCTAATCAATTGACTGTGGGACATGTTGTGAAGTAATTGTAATTTCTATGCAAATATTTGATACTTATATGAAATGAATAGCCACATTACATTCACAGTATTACAAGTATCGTTAAGTGTATAAATATTAATACTTTATGTTTTAAATAAATATTTTGTTACTGAACAAATCTTTTTATTTTAAATTTACATTTGTCTTCGTAAAAAATAATATTATTCTTTTTATATCATTTTCTTTTACATTCTTATTCTTTTATTTCTGGCAAGTTCAACAAAAATGTTCTTGCATAGTACATTCCTTGTGGAAATGAATTTAGTTTTATTCTTACACTTCACAATACGTTTTTATATGTAAAACATAACATGACGCGCAATACCTCGATATTGCTATCACCCCGGTTGACCTTAACATAATCTCAATTAACCTGATGCAGCAAAAAGGCCGGATGCAGAAAAAGCAATACATGTAACACTAGCAATATGACCTTCCAGAGTTAGTAATAATTCGTGATTGTTAAGTTGCCATAGATTGACTAGTGAGTCAACACCACCTGTAACCGCCATTGAACCATCTCTTGATATGTCAATACATGAAATTGGTGCAGTATGAGGTTGTAGTGGTTCTTGTTTTTTCCCATGTTTAGCGGATCTTGAAACTTCTTCTCCGCGAAAACTCCAGTAAGTTAATTTATTGCCACCAGCAGTTATCAAAAAATCATCCTTTTCAGTTACCTTTAAAGTAAATATTACATCCGAATTTATTATTTCAAAGGAATACTATAGTCGAAGTGATTTTGATTAGGTATTTGACTAAGCCTTTTAAGAATATAGATTTAATTATCAGTCTAATCAGTAAATTTGTCAAATTTGTCATTTTTGTTCTACATTATTTATTCCTTTAATGTAGTATTGGTCTTAATTTGATTATATTAATTAAGATTTTTAAAATCACCTTAACAGAAGTAACATCAGCTGAAGAATTAGCAGGTAATGTTCTAGTTAAACGACCACTGTGCATATCAAAAATAGACACTCTTCCTTCCACACCGCCTGCAATAGCTCTTCTGCAGTCTTTAGCTAAACAAATGCTTCGTACCGGTCCCTGATGGCCTCGTAAAGTATGAATTTCTGTTCCAGTAGCTAGAGATCGTAGGTACATTTTATGATTATCACAAACAGCTAATAGAAAAACTGAATCCAACGAAACATCAAGTTTTGTCACGGGTGATGGCAACGCAATACTGTTCAATAAAGTGAAATTTTCTAAGGACCAAAGACAGACAGTTCCATCTGATGACCCAGAAACTAAAATTTCACCAGCAGAATCTATCCGTACTGCCGTAACAGGACCACGATGATGGTCAACCTAAACATTAGAACAATTATAAATCACGTAATATAAAAGAAATAATTGCTTAATATAAAAATATTATACGATTATTGCTTTAACTGAACATAAGTCCATACAGCAGTTTACAAACAAAACCCATTAACGCAATGTGGTTAATTTTGTTAAGTTAAGTACGTAGTAAATACTATAGTTTATACTATAGTTTTACAGTAGTTATAGTATAGTCTTTTTAACATGGCTTTGTGTACATAATTATTCGTTGCAACGAATAATAATGTCGCGAGTAAGATTCAGTAAAAGAATGAACTGTTTAAAACATGAATAAAAATTAAATTAACTAAACTGAAAAGAAAATCGGGAAACATAAACCAAAAACAATAACTAAAGAAAGTCGAGAATCACTAAATAAGATAAACAAGTAAAATGAACACATCACCACATTTTACGATAAGAACGAAGCAATCCTGCTGCTTAGAATAGAATGTGGTCATCTGTAATGACCGCATTCCATTCAACTGTCTTAGCCTACACATCCTGTCATCTATAAATACCTGGAGTTTCTTTTGTATTTTCTTGCCAAATGTTACATGAAAAGCGTGAACTTATTTTTTGCTTTCAAAGTGTCTGGAAACTGTACTTTTACCAAGCATAATATTCAAATTTGAAAATAATTTACCTTCATTAAAACCTCTCCAGTAAGTAGTTTGGAAGCTATTATGCTTGAATCCTCTCCACCACTAACAATAACAGAGTTGTTCAATGCTGGCGTTAATGTAAGAACGGGTGCGATATGTTCGCAAATTCGTCGTTTAAGTGACAGTTCTTGCATATCCCAAACAATAATTGAAGTGTCTTCAGATCCAGTGAGTAAGTACTGTGATTGTTGAGTTACAGCAACACAAGATATAGGACACGAATGACCTATTTGATTGAAAAGCAGATGTAATAAAAATGTGTGAGTAAGGAATAATAAATTAATTAGTGTATAATACCTTTGAAAGTGTGAACTAGTTGGCCAGACATAACATGCCATAGTTCAGGATCGCCTTGATGTGGAATTACAACGACATGCTGACCAGATGGCGCTGGTTCTACTAATTTCACACCTCGAGGACATGCCAATGCACGAATTTGTAATGGTAATGGCGGTTGTAACCAGCCATTCAACGGCACTAACAGTGGATCCGTATAACCATCGCACCATGCCATCGCAGACATCACCATTCTTGAGACCTAATTCAATACTTATTATTATAATTGGTACAGTTGAATTTTTTGTTCATCTACAGCGAAAAGCAATCATTTTGACTTTTTCGGTTACACGTGGTTACAATTGCGGAAAACAGACCAATAATACTGATTCAAATTATATACTAATTGTAATAGGCGAGAATCGTCTACGTTGAGACGGGTTCACGATGAGGCAGTGCAATTTATTTAAAAACTTGATACAAAAAAAAAGAAAAAATAAAGAAATGCTAATTTTATTACATTCTGTAATCTAACTAACAATAACTTTACTTGATGCAATAACATTTTAATTTAAAATAGAAATTCAATTTTTATGTTCTTTTTAAAAAAATAAATAAAATTAGTTTTTATACATGAAAGTAAAATATGTTGTATAACACATTGTTATGTTATGTTTTTTAAAACAATGATTTTGAAGTGTGTGGAAAAGTTCTTGCACACTGCACTGACTTTATTTATCTTTTTTTGTACGTATGAAAGTGTGACTTGTATTCATTGTTGAGTCATTTTACGCTCATATAATAAATAGATTGTTATAAACCACGAATTGTATTTTTCAGATAAATAATGGTGTAGGGTTGTACTCGAAAACATGAATTTATAATTACATTCTTAATTTTTCATAATTATTTTATAAATAATGTAATAGAAATCAGAAATTGCTTTAACGTAGAGCACTCTCCTCTATAGTTAACACTCAACTAAAAATTCCAACTAGTTATTCATAAGGCACTTGTGAGTTATACTATTTAAATTGTAAGGGCCTCACAAGTGAAACATACAAGGCACTTGTAGGAAATGTAACGCAGTGTATTGTGAGGCACTTGTAACACTATAAAAAGAAGTGTTTTATTTTAAAACACTTAGACGTTCTATCCAATGTTAAAAAGATAGGTTAAAACTTAAAACACTTCCAAATGTTTTAAAAACTGCTACAAAAATGTTTAAAATAAAACATTTGTTTTTGCTGTGAAGGCAAACTAGAGTAATCATTTTTTTTATTAAAAAAAATTATTTTAATTCATTTTACAAGTATCTTAATTTTATTAATTATTTTATCAATTTAGAAGTATTATTGGAAGAATTTTAATTTTTATGCCTAAAAAAATTGTCTTTGATGTTATGGAGATTTGAACCCTTGCCCTCACATTGTCCGCAAGTTCGCCATGTAGTTCTACCACCTGAGCTACGATGTCACATGGAAGTCAATGCACTCTGCATTATACAAGTTCTAACTATTCTAGATTTACTCGTGTATCCCTTACAAGCTTTTTGCAAGTTTCGCCTTGACAAGAATTTGCATAGTGAAACTTGAGCAAAACAAAACGAGGCATATTCACGTTTTAACTATTCTAGATTTACTTATGATCCCCTTGCAAGTTTTTCGCAAGTTTTGCCTTGACAAGTTAAACTCACAGTTACCTTACAAGTGCCTTGTAAAAACTAGACAATGCCTAGTCAAATTTTTACTTGGCGTACTTATTACTTTTATAAATGATCCGGTCAATTTTTTTAATCCATAAAATTTTATCAAGATTTGATTGCTTGTTTATATAGAAATTTATATGGGTATTGCACCAAAATGGGAGTCTCCAATTTGTTCATAATTTTTTGTTCGTTGGCAATTTGTTCGTAATTTTTTGTTCGTAAATGTTTTTTCGTAAATTGTTTTGATCGTACTTTACTTGTTCGAAAAAATATCTATGTTCAAATAATTATATGTTTTTTTTATCATAAGAATTTTAGTTTTAGGATTTTTCGGAAAAAATAATTATCAATATAATACACAACCTAAACCATGCTTAACATTTCACGAGTGATACATTTTAAGCGATAATTCATATCAATAAATATTACGCACAAAGCAAACCAAGCTTAACATTTCACGAGTGATACATTTCAACTGATAATTCATATCAATTAACCTGTCACATTAATTCATACATTTGTGATACATTTTAACCGATAATTCATATCAATCAATATTACACACAACCCAAACTGTGCTTAATATTTTCCGAGTGATCTGTTTAACCAAACATACATAAAGAACCAATGATTCGCTAAACCAAAAAAAATGCGACATAAAAACGTGCAACATACAAACATGTGACATAAAAACGTGCAACATACAAACATGCGACATAACAAATTACTACATTCGAACATGCGACATAATGTACATGCGTCATAATTTTTATGTGACATTCGAAAATGCGACATAGACGTAAGGACCCTCCAAAATATGCTTAACATTTTTCGAAGGATATATTTCATCACAAGAAACATAAATTTCATCTACTATTAGAAATTTATTTAGCATTTATTTTTTTCTTTTATTAGTTCCATTATTTTGATAAATGTTGCAAAAAAATGATTACGAACAAAAAATTACAAAAAACGTGGTTGCTAACAAAATTGTTGCGAGCAAATGGCTTCGACCCCGCCAAAACATCATGATGCAAAATATCATAATAAAAAATATCATAGATCATAATATCACGAAATATATTTATTTCATAATAACTCTTAAATTAAAAAGGGGTTGGCAACTCTGACTTCTCTAAAAGAGTACCATTGAGTTTCAAAAAGTTCTGAACTCTGTAAATTTGAATATGTGAAATTTCACTTATTCTACCTATTAGTTTTAATATAAATAAATGACTTTATAAGTGTCTGTTAAAAGAAGTTAAATGTCTTTTATTCATTATAAACAATTTATAGACTAGAGTGGTCAGCTTTCAATGTTGACATTTGTTATTAACTTTCGAAAAGTCACATAACAAACTAAATTAAGTACTTATACTTTTTTATATTTTATATATGTTTTTAAATTAATAGTAATGTATTATAAAAAATACATATAATTTTTATTAATTTTAGATTAACTCACAATATTTACAAACATTTGATCACAGTACTTATTTCGACTAGCTTCCGGCGATATAACTTCCTTAATAATTACTTATCAAGCAAAATAGAGTTTTAATACACAAACAATGTTTATATACTTACAAGATCACTGCCATCTTCTGCAACAGGTCGCAGCCAGCATATCAGTTGAGCACCAAGTTGAAGAGGATCTCTTGTTAAGACATCACTCGATTTTCTTACAGCGTAATAAACTAACTCAAGATCTCTTTCTAATAAGTAACGTCTTGCATGTTCTAAAACGCATCTCAAATAACTGACAGAGATCATCTGCACGCCGGCAAGTAAAAAATCGAATGAGCATACTGCAAGCTTCTTAAGTTTTTCTACATCCCCCGCCCGCAAAAAGTGTATCCAAGCTTCTTCCACATGACGCAATGTATACGTAATATCATGCTCTTGCGGAGTACTTTGGAATGGTGTTTTCTTTTCAGAATCCGTATTAAGTGGAACTTTATTTTTCAAATTGGTTGCTTTTTTACTGACATCATCATCACTGTCATCATCTTCGCCAGTGGCAAAAAATAAATTAGCAAGTTCATTATGGACTGTTTTAGTTATCTCTTGTTTTGTTAGATATCGTTTAATTGCAACTTCTCGAGCGGTCCAACGCCAATTAAAGATAAGCTTACCACTCATTACGCGTACCTAAGAAAGTAAGCGCTCTTATGATTACAGTAATTTGGAATATATAATCATATATTACATGTTATAATTCTAATTAAATTCAAGTCAAAATTAAACATTATGACATTTGCGAATTACTAGATGAGGAAATTAAAACCTTTAATTTTTTTGAGATATTCAAGATTTACATACAATGTAATTTTGTAGAAACTTATTTATGAGTTTTAAACAGTTATTAAGCTTCATAAGTGAATATAATTTTATAATAAATCAACGATTTATTATAATTGAATAAATAAAAACGAATAAATTTTGTATAATAAATCTAATAGCAAAATCAAGTGTGACATATTACCTTCAGCCAGGGCTTAAGATTTCGTCGAGCTAAGCACCAGGTAGCAAAATTAAAGTCGCCATTACTTAGCAGCAGCGCATCATCCCCTCCTGTTGGCATAAGCAATTCTAATATTTCAGTCTCAGATAAACCATATTCGCTACACGCGAGAAATGTGCTCACTTTTTGCATAGATTTTTGACCCAACAATTTTTCCATGTACGTCAGTGAATCATCGAAATTTGGCACATTGCTTTGACTTTCTGTCAGTTCAATTAAAATGTCGTTACTTTTAAGTCTTTCTTTTTGTAAAGGGGTCAGTCGTAGAGCCTCAGATGGTACTGCAGTTGACGCTATAAAGTGTACACCTGCCGGTAAATTTAATGGAAGCCAGGACAACGATGCAACAATGTCGCATTCAAGAGGATGTAATCGATGAAGATCATCTACCAGAATTACCAGCTGCTCTGGTATTGGCTCTTCTTCTATTTTACGCATGATTTGGTTAAACCAATTATTCAGGTACAGAGGTTCAAATGATGCATCACGTGGCAAATTGCCATCATTACTGCCACACAGAAAACCCACGTGTTCGCACAGAATTCGCAAGAGTTCTAAGCTGTATGCTGATCTTGGAGTCGAAGAACAATGTCGAACAACACGCAGAGTTGGCCCACCAAACCACTCAAGACAACTTTCATATATTCTGTAAATATCAATCCAAATGCTTGATTTAAGTAAAAACTGTTGAAGCAAAACTAATAATTCTAAAAATTATTTATTAATTTGTATTCTTAAAACTATTGTGGGATGTTTCTATAAAACAATACATCCGATTTCTATACTAATTTGATATATCATTCGTGCAATATTCAATTGTGCAACGTACGATCTTACACCATTTCGTTACTGCACCGTTTCCCAGAAAAAAATTCAACTCGGCAGCGACTCGAACGAGTCGCTAACGAGTCGTCTACGATATATACTTACGAGTCACTCACGCGTCGTTATCGAGTCGTCTACGAGTCATATGAGAGTCGTCTATTAGTATCTCGCGAATCGCCATCGAGTCCCTAAAGCAACATATATAAACATAATTTTTCTTTAAAAATTCATGAATTATGTTCATATAATGTTGCTCTAGGGACTGGATGGCGATTGGGGAGAGAGTAATAGACGACTCTCATATGACTCGTAGACGACTCGTTAGCGACTCGTTAGCAACTCGAAGGCGACTCGTTAGCAACTCGACAACGACGCGTGAGTGACTAGGTAAGTATATATCTTAGATGACTCGTAGGCGACTCGTTAGAGACTCGTTGACGACTCGATAACGACTCGTAAGAGACACCAAATTCGGATGCTACAGCTCATCGTTGACGATTTTCTAGCGAGTCGCCAGTACGTCGTCAGCGAGTCACTAGCGCGTCGCCATCGAGTCGCTGCCGAGTTGAGTTTTTTTTCTGGGTTAATCTTGCATCATATCAATTGTGCAACGTACGATCGTGCATCGTATCTTTCGTGCACAGTGTACAAACGAACGGTGCAGGATCGTATATTATATTAACGATACCCAAAGGGAAATTAACAATCGGCCCACGATTGGGGCAAGACTGACGATCATCGGCCGACAATCGATTTTCAATGTTGGCACAGCTTCGAAATGAAACACCAATGTTCATTGGCCTATTGTTGGTGCTCAACCGTCGTTGACGATAATGGCCCAAGCGCGGTCCAATCATTCTGACCAATGACTTTGTTAAATGAATTTTAATACAAAAAAATATTTCGTTAGTTTATATTGTGTTTGTTTATTCAAGTTATATTATTCCGAAAAGCAAATTTATGTTTTAATTAAGTTTCGAAAGTTATTTAGTTACATAAAAAATCCTCCCATCCTAGGAATTGAACGTCGGTGTCTCAGGTTACTGATCTCGTGCTCTATCCACTGGACTATGATACTTTCGAAAATATAAAGCAGGAAATGTCGTTTTAAGATGTTGCTTGGCTTACGAGCTTGGACCATTGTTGGGCCATTGATTAAAAATAAATCATTTTAATTGTTAATTACCAATTATTATTGAACATTTATTATTTTTATTATATTTTATGTTTTAAAAACTAAAAAAAACATTTATGAAATAAATGTTTATAAAATAAATTTTGTTACATTAAGATTTGTAAGCTTTGAACTAAGCATATGCCAATCGCGCGCCTACAGTTGATAGATATTATTTTTCATTCACTTCAATTATTGTATACATTATCATATTATCATAAAATTGTAATAATATAATTATAATTATAATTATAGAAATATAATATTATCATAAAAAATTAGAATGAGAATTGTATGACAGGCTGGGTATGTTTTTTTGTTTTGCTAAATAAAAAAACTTTTTTTTTAATATTTTATATTTTAGCTAAGGCCAATGTCGGCCATGATATAATAGTAAATATTCAGACTAAATATGATTGGGTTAATAAAATATATTTTTTACACTTTAAAATAAAATATATGAAATTTTATACTGGCTAGCAGAATATTTTTATTAATAACTAAACATCGTTTTATCTATATTAGTTAACAAAGATGGCAAAATGTAATTACTCAATTACTTATACTAAATGTGTAAAATATAATAATACTT
>JABFPJ010001471.1:0-25358 GCA_022817425.1 Gryon sp. ZL-2020 | reverse complement strand
CTTTCAATACATGTGACATTCAAATGTGTGACATTCAAGACATGTGACATTCAAATATATGTGACATTCGATAGTGTGACATTAAAACATGTGACATTCGAACATGTGACATAGATGTCGGTCACCCCAAATAATATATACAGTAAAATTAAATAAAATTTTTTTAAATAAACTAAATATTGTTTTTTCAATCATACAGAATTTTACAAATAATGTAAATTATTCGTTCCATTTGGTATTATATTAATTTTTTAATATAAAAATTGTATTTTAATTGAAAAAAAGAAGAGAAAAATAAATAAAAAACATCGACGATTACTTTTAATTTCAAGCAAACAGACGAAGCAAATAAAGCATTAAGTTTTGTTTAAAAACGTTGACAAAGTCATCCTTCTTAATTTGTGATATAAAAAATGAAGATGTTGATTAATTTTCCAAATGATAGACAAGTGTAGATAATTAATGCGTTGCATTTTTTAAAAGCTCGTCAATTAATTTTCATTATATAACCGCAGGTAAAGATTCAATAGCAGCATGTGATCATTATGGATTCCATGCAATCTCAATTAGAAACGACGATAAAAATTTAATGAGAAATTGTGCCGAAAGTGTATACAAAATGAATAATAGTTGATTTATTGAATGCGCCAATGTTTACTTTGATTCTACAGTTTTCATTAATTGTGCAAAAATTGCTCTTCAAGTGTTTTTGCATTACAAAAGTTTGCATTTCTTTTTGCAATACATTTTCCTTTAATGTTAAATGCAAAATAATTATCATCGTTAGAATTCAATATCTATGATCAAATCTCCGGTAAAATCTTTTTTTGATGTTTTAATAATTAAAAAAATTAAAAGTACAACAATGTTGTTTTTGCATTATATGTCCAAATGATTGGATTATATTGTGGGATTAATTACTCTAATTGAAAGCATTCACAATGTAATTAACATTGAGATACACAAATCTCTGTTTCAATTCAACGTTGAAATTATACTTAGGTTCAATCAGGGATTTGTTCTAAATGTCACCATGACACGAAATATCCTTATTAATCGCGCGAAAATAAATTCAATCAAGCAACTATTTGGCATCAAAATGACGATTATTGCCTTGTTTGTCTCGTCTCGCGTTACTGCCTTAATTAACGTTAATTTTACATTAAAATCTTCACAACAACCGTCGACTTTGATGGGAAAAGACGATAGGCTATTGCTTTCCCCTTCTTTCGGAACAAATGACGTTAGTTGGAAAATAAACGGGAGGGGGGAGGGGGATGTTGAGATTGCGAAAACGGAAGGAAAAGCAAGATATTCTGTGGGAGAGGGAGCTTTGCGCGTTTCACATCTCGTTACTCGATTTCGAGGATACTCAAACTTTGTTGGCATACACAAACTCGTGGATTGAACAGTTGCTCCACGTAATTAGTTACCGTAATAGAACTAAAACTAGTGTACTCGACTTGAAACGAATTTTCATCAGTTCGGCATCGTCATTTGCAGAATCACCACCGCGGCACACACGGACAACTTTGCATCGAACAACTTTTACCATTTTACCTATCCAACAAATTGATAACCGAAGAGTAGTAATTGTTGTTATTGTAACATTGTGCCAAGTCACTCTGCCATTCTTCTTCAGTTTAATATCAATGCATGCAGTGACATTATAATTGACACAGTGAATTTTACTATACTGTGTACTAAAGGGTGGATACTTGTTAAACCTTACAGGACGGGAAGCCAGTATACTGGCTTTCAACAAAAAACGATGATAGCAAAGAGAAAATAATGAACTTTACATACTATGTTTTTGGCATCGCTGAGTACGAATTTTTTGTCAGAAATGTATTTTGACAGTTGACAACTGTCATTATCGCTGTCAATAATCAAAAAATCAACTCTTTTGAAGAAATCAAAGTTTGTATATAAGTTTTTGGGTTCGCTGAGTACGATTTTTTTGTCAAAAATGTATTTTGACGATTGACAACTGTCATTACCTTCAGTTGATTTTTTGATTATTGGCAGCGATAATGACAATTGTCAATTGTCAAAATACATTTTTGAAATGAAATTCGTATTCGGCGACCTCAAAAAGCTATATAAAATCCTTGATTTTAGCAAAAAAAGTTGAGTATTTGATTATTGATAGCGATAATGACAGTTGGCAACTGTCAAAACCGTTTTTTGACACAAAATTTGGATTTAGGGACCCCAAAAACCTTATAGAACAAGATATCGGGTAAAAATCATAAAAAATAATCAAGAAATTAATAGAATAAAGTTCACAAGTCCGGGAAGCCAGTATACTGGCTCGGGAGGGGGCGATTTTTCCTTGATCATCCCTTTGATGAATACTAAAAAGTTCTAACATGTAAAATAAAAATGTTCGTAAAAAACACCCCGCCCTCAAAAGGTTAAATAGAAAAAAAATGAAAATTCAGTTTTTCTGTATTTTCGAAATGTAATATTATACTAAACAAACCCTTTTTAAAAATTGATATTTTTGTAAAAAACTGACAATTTTTAACTACCAGAATTCACATTCTTGTAAGTTAATGTTTATGTAACTTATAAAAAAAAATTTAATTTAGACTTTTTTAAAGTAAATCACTTAATGAATAAATTAAAGTTTCATTTTTTTCAAATTTAAAGAGTATTTTGTTAGATTAAAGTTAAGTTTCATAATATTAAAAAAGTGTTAAATAAACACTCCAGATTCAGTAGTACAGGTAGGCATGTGAAGAAGAAAATGTTTCTCTAGAGATCCATTGGGATATTTGGGTAAAAATTAAAGTAACATCAAATCAACAAAAAGTTGTACCCAAATGTTCAATTTTCTTTAAGAAGCTATTGAATATTCTATGCTAAATGATTATTAATTAAAAAATCGTTTATGAAGTAGCGTATGAAAGCAAAATGAATTATTAACATTTACATATTGAATAAAAATGAACGAATGCTTTTTTCATCGTTATTATTATAGTTCTGTTGAATCTCCTGAGGTACATAAATTTCAATAATTTAAATCTTTTTAGGAAAAAATGTGAAGACAATTTATTCAGATTAAACGTTTGAACTATAATAACGTATTATTTAATTAACATAAATTTGATATTTAATAAATTTAAATCGATTTAAATTGTTTAAAAGAATTGTTTAAAATTCAATGTGTATGCTAAGAATTAAGTACTTCAAAATTGAAAGCTTGTCTTGAAAGTGCCAAAAAGTTTTAATTATATGATATTTCTTTTCTTTTTAAAACTATATATCTCTTATCAACTTGATTATTTTCCGAGTGCTTTGAGGCACTAATCCCGGGGTTAAACAGAAAATCTATTAGCAGAGATGGATCACTCAATTTCCGGACACTTCATTTATCTTTTCACGTAATTATCGAAAGTTTCCGAGCAGATAGTGTTAGTTATTGAAGATTCCGCAACTCCTTTTTTTTCGTCCTTAAAATAATCCGACAGACCGAACTAAATGCCAATGAAAGAGGGACAAATGAAGGAATACACAAGTAGTCAAAGTAAATTGTCGCAGAATAGAGGAAAATTGAAATTGACCAAATTACCTGCAAAACATACGGGTCGTCGGGCGTGTTCGAGGGTAGATGCAGCGAAATGTTGAGAATCTTGTCACCCTTTCGGAGTTTCACGATGTCCAGAGGACCAGCCTCTGCCGCACTTTTGAAAAGTTCTGTAACAAATGAAACTTTGTTAGAGTGAACATCACTTTTTGTTACACTAATTTGTACGATTGTTATGCAAAATTACATTCATTGAACTGTTAAAAGTCTCGTGCATAGTTGACTTCAGCGCCATGGTGACAAAAATAAATATTACGTAATTTAACATTTCATATATTACAAAGTATTTATAGCAAAATTAAAGATCTAAAAATTGTAGTTTTTTAAAATAAATTATGCAGAACTCAAATATAATTGTTCAATTATATATTTAATAGAATATTCAAAAAATGTGTTTTTGTTATATGACGTGATGCTTATTTTTGTCACTATGGCGTTGTAGTGAAATAATAATGTCCATATAAAACGATACTTGATACTTATTATAAGCCAAAAATCGCAACATATAAAGACGATATTCATAATGTGCAATTAATATTGAAAAGTTTAAAATTAAAAGAATTTAAAAAATAAACATTGCGTAAATAAACGTACATTTACAAGAGTTACTACTTTTAACATATAATAACGATTCATTTCATTGAACAAAAGTTTCATTGAATTGTTTCCAAGTATAAAATAATGAATGAATACGTTTTAATATAATGATAATAAAAATAAGTTATACTATATCAGACATCAATTTAAAATATCTGTTTTCTTTTGTTTTAAGTGTTATCAACAATATTGCTTTGACATATGTTTTATCTATTGTCAAGTAAGAAACAAGTAACAGTATTAATTTAATGATAGTACCGACCAGCAAAATTATTATAATCATTAATGTTATCGCGTCACTGTTCTATCAACTTATTAAGTTTTTTTTCTTTTTCTTTACTATTTATTGCCTTTTTTCTTTCAATGACTAAGCTATACATGTTCTTTAAAATAAATTATCATTAATAAATGTATTTTTAATTTTATTTAATTTTTATTTTATTTCATTTTACTTTTACAAAAAAAAAGTATTGAATGGAATATTGAAAAAAGGATGACACTATGGACATTAAAGTACATATGTTCTTTATCCCCTCAAAGACTGGTGTTATTCCTGACATCAGCCGATACGTGACCCAAATATTCTCCTATAATTTCACAAATGCCGTTGACATAGTTGAAATCCTTGTAAACGCGGCCGATTCTCTTTGCGGTGTGATTTGCATTTTCGCTTTTAAGTAGTTTTAACATGCGCCAGGGTTACAGAACCCCGAAAATGAATAGGCTTCGAGTCTCGCTGATCGATAATTTCCAACATTCAAAGTCGCAAATTTCAATGTGACAATTTTGCATTGTAATCCATTTTGTTGCTCCAATTTAACAAACATTATTCATTCTCAGCACATCTCTCAAATCAAATACCATCAAACAATAATTTACAAAACAAATTTCACAAACGCAACTTCTTATTTTTATATTTTACTTTTTTTTTACTTTTGTTAAATTAGATTTTTTGCTGATTTTGCGTTTTTTTAGGTGTGAATGATGTTTTTTTTTGTGACGTTTAATTGGCAAGTGGCCGTGAATTCCGGTCGATGGTTCGTCATGTAACTGACATAAGAAGTAAAGTTAATGCTCGCATCTTTACCGCTTAACGTCGTGTTTGTCGTAACTGTGCAATTACGTCTCCATGGGAACACTGCTACAAAGAAACAAGTGCTAGTCACGTGGCACGGCGCCTCTTTCAAGCCTCTGTCGACGATCGATTCGGCAACTAGTTTCAATGATAGCATTACACGCATTACGCGTTACCGCTTGACCATGCTGTTTGCTTAAATGCCACTTTTTGGCTTTAGTCCATTCTCTTTGGACAGGGAGATTCGTTTTACAGAAATTACAATTAGCTTACTTGTAGAAAACAAAGAACAGGATTGTTTCAGCGTCTAATTTAGGATAAACTTGCTTGTTCCGAAATTTATCTCGGAATAATACGAATTTAAGTGTTTTAACTGCGAGTTTAGTTAATCAAAAGAACTGAAAAGTGACGAGTTTGGATAAGTAGTTAAGTACGATAGTTAAATGAGTAGTAATGTAGGTGTTTTGTAAATACTATTTGAGATCTACACATTTTAAATAAAAATAAAGTTTAATAATATTTTTAATATTAGAATTATGTTTTCAAATCAAAAAAGAGATATGTAATCAAAGGATATTGCAGATATTAAATTGAGATACTAAAGGTATTTATTTAAATAATGTTCTATATTATATTAATTACATAGTTAATTGAATGTAAAACTAATTTAGTTGTATAGAGTAAACAGTGCATAGAACATTCATTATATACTGAGCGAAATTTAATACGAACATTTATTATAATTAATCGTAATTTCGAAAAAGTTTAAATAATCTGGGAAAAAGACAAAAGAAATTTTACTGTAATTATTATTAGGAATACTAAAATTAAATGTAGGAAATATGATTAAAGACTAAAACTATGTTTTAAATTATAAACAAATGCTATATAAGTAATTCATAACAAACTAAATACTATTAATTGTGATAATAGTATTAGCATTAATAATGAAATGTATGCTAAAAATATTAATAACTTTATTAAGCTAATACAATGCATCATGTCAGTTTAATTTACCGGTAGAAACTATAATTAAAGTGTTCTATAAATTGATAAAAGAGTTTACCATATTAGCATCACTGTTATTTCTTGTTTAAGTAATAAATAATTAACACTTTTTAAAGATAATATATGTAATAAAACTTCATTACTAAATATAATTATTTACAATTTAGAAGATAACTTCAACGAAAAAAATACTTAAAAAACTTTTAAAAAAGTCGACACCATTTCGTAAAATAAAAAAAAATTAATGAATCTATTCTTAGGTACAATTATTTAAAATGAATAATAGAGCTTATTCAAACAACCAACTACAATAATTAATTGTATCCAAAATGGTGAGTTTCGTTTGACAGTTAACAGGGAATTTCCATTGAAAATGTACTTGTAGGAGTAAATTAATGCGAAAATCCTTTTACACTAAAAGGAACCCACGTACACTGAATCAAAAGTTTTGCTTCTGCGTGAACAGTGTTTATAAATGTACAATTTAATTACAAAAATATTGATATACAAAATATAATAATTCACTTTATAGTTAATGTTTGAATTTGTATGCAAGTAAATATGAATAGCTCGCTGTGTATGCAAGCAGAAGTACATTCAAAACTATTATGATACGTGAACAAATATCGATTATGAAGCTCAAACATGCCGTCGTCGACCCTTTGAAAATTCAGTTCTCTCTTGCTATCCTGGACTCTCTTGTACATATTTTTCCATCCATGTGCGTGCATGTGAAATGATCTTCGCCTATCACACAACTTTTCAGTTAATCATTTTATTACACGGAAAACGTCTTTATGCGCCGTTATATGTATATCATGAATGCTCTTATGAAATATGGTTTAAAAATGGGTATATTTTGCAGCCGCGTATACGTGATAGACGAATATTTTATCATACATTTTCGTTGATATATGAATGGCGCAAAAATTGGTGCTATAAATGATGTAATCTTTCAATTTTTATTTCTCATTTATTTATCAAAACGAAAACTTACTTTTAGATTCAACTTGCATTTTCAGTTAAATTTTTAAGTAAAACCAATTTTTTTATCAAATCATGCTGAATGTTCGAAAATATGTTCAAATCAAATTTCTTTGCTTTTGTTTAAAAATATGTGTAAAAATTAATTTGACAATGAAATAGTCTGATGAATTGTAAAATATTTAACTCTATAAAATGTTGGAAATTTAGGTCATACGTTCTTTTACTTCATCGACTTAACTTTTTGTACAATTTTTGCATGCCACTTAATTTAAAACAAGAAACACGCTTGGATACCTCTTGAGTGACATTTGACAATTTTTCTTTCCAAATTATATATTCATGATTTTTATTCTAAAAATGAAAAAACATTGCACATGTTTACATAACTCGAGATTTCAAGTTTAAGAGACAATTGGGAGTTTCAAGTTGATGGCTGAGATTTGTTTAATGAATTTAGTTTATTTATAGAAACGTCTATGCATAAACTAAATGTTTTGAATCTCTTCTTTTATATGATTTAGATATTAAGATTTTGACTAGTCTCACCTAATTTAACCTGATTAATGTGCTGAATTGACGCAAAATTAAATATCAGAGAAAATGCATTTTGTTGTAGAAAAATCGCAAATTTTAAATAGCAAAATAATCTATTTATGATTAACAAAAGATTGTGACGGATAAAAAAAGTGCGCTAAACTTTTGTCTTCTAAACGAATAAAGGTATGTAATTTGTGCTGTAATTTAGAATGCTGTCGGTTTAATTTTGTGAACAAATTCAATTTCATTTCAATTTACAAAAAAATTCTCAATTTCAGTGTTAATTTTGGTTCTAAATTGAGTTTGAATTCAACTATACGCACACACTCGCAATTTTCATTTAATTTTACTATTTTCTAGTGAAATTTATATTTTATAAATATTGATTGAATTTAACAAAACATTAATATAGAATATATAATTAAATAAAAGAGAAGTTAAGATTTTATTATATGGACATATATTATTTCGCAGTATCTTTTTCTGAGTAACTCTGTAAATAAAATCAACTAACATTTCAACAAGTAATTTAATATTTCTATTATAATTTTACTTTATTTCTGTAAATTACAAAATGTGGTTTATGAATTTCACTTGTGTCCTTCAAAAGAGTAAATTACTGTCACGTATAATTGATTATAATGCCGTTTTAAAAAAAGATTTTAAAAAATCTTCAATAAATATCAAGTAACATTTTTATTATAAACATTCGTTTTTCTTTTAACATCCAACTTTTCTTTGATTTTAATTAATATTTTTAAACAAATGTTACCATTTTTAAACATATTTAATAAATAAACTGTAAATACTGCAATATATTTTTAAAGATTAGACATTTTGAACATCTGATATTCAAACGTATTTGAAAAGCAAATTTCCTTTTCTTATGTCATCACATACGATATTCTGAATGCACAGAAAAAGTGGAAAAAGTGAATCGAGAGCAAAATGTTTAAATTACTTATAAACTTTAAAGAAAAAAATATGACGAGACATAAATTGTATTTGGACTTTTTATTTTTAAAAGATTAATTGTGAAGTTACATTGAATTGAATGCGACATCGATCGTAAAATTCAATGGAGACTTTTGGTGGTGTCTGTCGTTTGAAAGCTTTTTAGTTAAGTAAAAGAGCCGTCAATAGTATATACGAGAACATGTTGTCTCGGACTTTTGTCTCTGCATTCGCTGTTTTCGAGATGTTCAATATAGTCTTTAAAGAGTCCACCGGGTAGAGAAAATTGAATTGTTTATTTGCAAATTTAAACTCCCGACATATTTATGCAAAATAACAGCATATGAAGTCTATAAAGTTGAACTTTTAAAGCACATGTTACTTGCTTTTTTGTATTTAGGCTTTTTTCACGTTTCAAATTTGTTGTAAAAAATTGTAAAAAAGGTTTTAATGATGTTTGAAAAAGTAATACGATGCTTTTACGTCACTTTAAAAACGTTAGTTTAATTAAATAAAGTAACTGTCTAAAATATTAATTAACTAAAATAAGGAACTAAATTAACGAAGTAAAATTACTAATTGAAGAAACTAATAAATTAACTACCTAAAATTCTTAAAGTTAATATTTAAAGTAACGAGTTTAACTCACTAAAGTAACATTCTGAAGTATTTAATTACAGTTTTTAAGTAAAATTACTATCCAAAGTAAATATTTAAAGTTACTAATTAAAGTAAGCAATTAATTAATTGAAATTACTAACTAAAGCTACAGACTAACCTATAGCTTAGATTATACTTTCTTTAGTTAGTTACTTTAAGTAGTTATAACTACTTAGTTACTTACTTACTTTAAGTAGTTATAACTACTTAAAGTAACTAACTAAAAGTAACCAAATTAATTTACTTACTTACTTTTATGAGCTATAGTAGATAGTTATTCTATTTTAGTATTATATTTAGAAAGTATAAAAACAAAATTAAAATCAAAATATTAAATTAATGAAATTTTATTGAATTTTTTAATGTTATGTAACTAAAAGATACGAAAAAATTGCGTTACTCATTACAAGAATGGAAGTAACGAAGTTAAATTTTCATGACTTTTTACAAAATTTAACGAATTACTGTTACCGTTAAAAAATATGTAATGAATCAGTGTGGCGCGTTACAACACAACCTAGTATAAATGCAAATTTGAAATACTCCAAATTAATGGAATTCAATGTGTTAATATAGCATATAGTTTTTCATTGTACCTAATGTTGGATTGAGTTTGAGTATTCAATAAATTTGTTATCTGCTATTTTAATCATCTGACAGGAAAATACGTTTCGTATAAAAATCACAATTCCAAATATTTGATAAATCAATCGTTTGTAATATAAATCATCAATTATTTCACATGTTCAGCAATTAATTACTCTTTGCATTATTCTTCTTTTTCTGCAATACTTCTCTTTTTTTGTACAATAACGCCACACTGATTTTGCTCGTTATCGGAGTCCGCATTAAGCATTACAAATGATTTTATTTTAGTAATGAAGATAATTTTGATTAAATTCCTTAATCTCATTGTTATTACGAGTAATTCAATCGATATTTGTTTGAAATGTTTTCACATTTTGTGTGGCGAATTTTCGGTTCATTTATTATATGCATATACATTTTAGCAAAATAGGAACATTTTACTATATTTTTATAATTTAATCATTTCATTTCCTCGTAAACTTCTTTCGTCCATTAATGAACCAATTTTCGCAGGAACATACTTTAATACTTAAAATCGAAAATACTTGAATAAATGCATTAAAAAGTTATAATCATTGCTAAAAATGTAATAAGCAGCAAAATCCCCTAATTAAAGCGTTTATAGGCATTTTTAACATGAAAACTTTAATGGCTTATATTATCGTAAAGTTTGTGTTTATTAGAGCCATTTTGGTTTTGGTGACATCGATTTTTAATTTTGACATTGTTATTAAAGGTAATTGAATATATAATGGACCAAAATTATATGACTGTTGGGTCGAAATAATTGTTAGCGCCATGCACTCAAACTTGCGCAAGCTTTGACATAGTTAGGGGTTTATGCTGGATTTGGAGGTCGAATAAAATGAACAATAAAATGGCTCGTGCAAGTCTTTGTGAAGCGACGCTGTGGCTGGCCAGCCGGCGTCAAGGTGGTTTTGTAATTTCCGTTAAATCGTGCACAAGCTACAAGAGAGCTTGGCGAGCTTTCGAGGAAGCTCATAGATTGACGTTCGTGGTGGCGCTTACGGTGCATCGATCGTCACAGTTCTCTTCTCTCTCCTTGTACTCTGTCACATGAGTAATGACGTGAATTCATATATAGCGTCTTACTTAGAATTCATCATTTTTCAATTAACTCACATACAATTTATTTCAACTTGAATAGAGTTAAAAAATGTGTTTGAATTACACTTTTATGAAATAAGCTTTTTTAAAAATGCTTAATTTTTGTTATTATTTGGACTTGTTATTAAATAAGTTTGAAATATCATGTTTCGTTGTATTCTTATTTAAAGTTATAAATATATTTTAAAATATTAAAAATTGGAAATATTGCCAAAATTTAAATAAATCAGAATATAATTTAATTAGCGAGAGTTCGATACGGTATTAGTAGTGTATCACATTCGCCAAGGTATAATCGAACTTCTTGATTATGAAAAAATAGAGAAAAATGGATTATTCGACAAATACCACACGTGCGAAAAAGTTATGTTCAGATTATTGGGATTTTCTATAACTAAATCATGAATCGAGAATCTGTGTAGAAATTATTGAACTTTTTTGTTCTTTCAACAATTCTTTCTTTTTCTTTTGTTCAATACGTTTTTTTAAACTTCAACAAAATGTTATGGAAAAATCAATATTATTTATGGAAAAATCGGTAATTTGTTTTTACAAGCTGACGTGAAATTTTTGTAATGATATAATTTGAACAAAAATGTAAAACATAATAACAGAATATATTATATTCATAATAAGAATAGAATTAATAATCGAATTTTATTACTTATGTGATTTTTCATTATTCTTATAGATATTTAGTTACTTTTTCAACCCTTAATTGATTAATGTATTAATTACCCGTACGGAAAAAAATATAAGTCAAAATATATAACTTTTTGCCGCTAAAATATATTTGAAAATATATTTCAAATATATATTTTTATATGTAAATATATTTTTGCATATATTTTACAAATATATTTTCTTCCGTTAAGGTAACAGATACAAATTTCTTAGAAAATATAATTTTTGAAAGAATTAACATTTAAATTTAAAAAAAGAAGATGATGCGTTGAAAATATTGTATTTTGTAGTGAATAACTTTGAATTTAATATTAATTAAAGTTTTATATGTTTCATTTAACTTGTTAATAATCATATATACTGACAAATAAACAACTAATTATAAGCAAATAATTCCAAACCACAAAAATATATATACATACTATTTAACGTATGTAAATAATGTAGTGACTAATTTGCGAGCGATGTCAAGTTAATCTAAATTCAAATAAAGTATTTATTTATGTATTATTATATTTATTAATTTATATTATAAATTAATAAATTATATTTATTAATTATATATCAGCATATTTATAATATAATATATTATATTATATTTATTAAAATGTGCTAAATATAATAGTGCATTTTGCAACTAGAGCGAAAAATGGCTGATTTCAGTTGAACGCAGCAATTTAACATATTTTTTTTGTTTCTTATCGTGTCTTAAACAGATTTTATATTTTCTCAAAATGTCAAACGAAAATTACATTATTTTTATACGTGCATCGAAAACGTATCTTTTCTTCCCTTAGAAGTGGGACGAAAATAGTACTTTCTTTCCCTAATGAAGAAAAGTGTTTTTATACTATAAATGATATAATGGGTCTACATTCCCTCCCTAGGGGTGGAAAGTGGGCATCAAAATTATTTTTCATACTTCGAATCGTAGTGACGTAGTGATCTTGCTACGTCATGTACTAATTTTAGCATCGATGGCAACTTCAACTTGTATGGAAAGCACTTTTCTTCCCAGGAGAGAAAAATAATTCGTTCAAATCATTTTTTAAGAAACATACTTTCTTCCCTTAACAATGAATGAAAAGTTTTTCCATTTTTTTCGAAAAAAGAAAACTGTTCACTTTTGTCCCACTTAGGGTAGAAAAAACCACTTTTAAGGGTAGAAAAAACTGAGTGTCTTTTTTGCCCTTAAAAGTTGGATGAATGATTTATGATGACGTATCAGAAAAACAAAGTTAATTGAAAATGTTTGAGGAGTAAAGTTTCGAGTTGATCATATCCTCTCCCCTCCCGTTTTAGCATGAAGGTCAATTTACCTTGAATTTCATTTGCCATTGTCCAGGTTTGACCGCAACTAGCAGGAATGGCAAATAATTATAGCCAGATATGACTTCACAATAGATACGTTATGATGATGATAATGATCAATGTTTTCAGTTAAATTAGTTTGCGGTTTACATTTTGTAAGTTAAACAGTGTTTGAACTGCGCAACTGCGACAATCTATTTGATATGACGTATGTGTTTGAAGAATTTGTTAGCATGACATACAGAAAATTCAGACAAATCAATTACTGTCGAAATAATTAATGAAAACAAACATCAAGATATTTCCAAAACACCAACTAATTTTTATTAATTACATTTTCTTCTCCTAAATCTAAGAAAAAGAAAAAAAAAACAAATATACAAGCAAATAATTTTATCCAACGATAATATCACCAGCTTTGAAGTAACGTTTGAAAATGAATTATGCATTTCAGAAAAGTTGTTTAATATGATTTTTTCTCTTTCTGTCTCTTTCACTCTCTCTTTGGCTGAAATATTTGCAAAAAGTGATTTATACCAATAACAATTTTCTACGTTTATCGTCTTTACCAATGAAATAAAACATTTCTAGTGAAAAAGAAAGAAAATCATTATACGATATGAATGTTATCATTTCCTTTTGCTTTGTGTATTTTCTCTTTTTCCATTCGCTGTATGTAAAGAGGGCGCTTTTTTGAATAATCTCATGTGTGTATGGGCAAAATTGAATTTACAGGAGAAACCCTTATAATCCTCTTGTAAGTTCGAAACAGAATGTAGAAAGGCTTTGTTTTATTTGGGTAGACTTGGCAAATTGAAAAGTTTACCCGTCAAGGTTGTAAGTAACAAGGAGCGTAACTTGACGAGGTTCCATGTTATACATAGCATAAATACTTGAGTGTTCGCGGGGATGTTTTTCAAAGTCGCATTTTAGAGGATTTTGATAGCACCGTTGTACCTTTCATTTTCCGCACATTATTTCACGACTACAATTTTAATTAATTTCACGGCTATTTAAACGTTCGTTTCATTTAATATGTCAGCCAGTTGCCAATGAACTGCATTAAAATTGTGTTTCAAATTACTTTGTCTTAGCGTAAAGGTTAAAAGTTTCGATGAAAAATGTTTACAACAAATTAATGGAATAAATTAGCTGTATTAGTTGGTTAATATTGGAAAGTGAATTGTTTTAGTTGCAACCTGAAGTTTCGAATATGATTAACTAAGTTATGTTCAACTTTTTGTTTTCCGTTGCGTTCGGCATTAGATTAAGGGTTTAGTTTCTATATCAAATTAATTAACATCCAAGCAGACCACACAAATTTGTATATCAATTAAAGAAAACCATCTCGGCGCAAACACCTACTACTAATTAAATGAGACAACATCTAAAAACTACCACAACATTGTTAAATCGTGTTAAAGGATTTTAGCAGGACATCATTTGTATAAACTTTTAAATTCAATTCTCGTACTAAGTAGTAATTAGTCAGTATCAAATGATATGTGATCAAATATCGATTAGTTAGTAATTGGATACTAATAAGGGATACTTAATCAGGTACCCATCAGTACACTGAGAAAATTAGAAGCTTCAGTCGACTATCTGATAAAATTGTTAAACTTATTTTGACTAAAAGATTATCATCTTTTTTCTCAGTGTACTAATCAACTATTTTTACATGATACTTGATTAGATATCGTTGCCATGCTAAATCCCTATTAAAATGATTCAACAAAGTAAATAATTGTAAGGATAATAAATTAAGCACATAGCAAAAATGTGGAACGTAAATCAGAAAACGAATGGTGGGCAACAAAAATGTGGAACGAAGATTTGTGTGTGTGTTTGTGTTCTCACCCCTAATCTCCTTATTCGTGACTTGATCCGGTCGAAAACTGGCGATCTCTTTTCGATCGCCAATAGTGAAATAAATGTTGGTATAATCGTCTTCGACCTCTTGGTGCTCGGTGCCGTTTCTGGTCTCGTGTTCCATGGCCGGCGCGTTATTCCTCGATCGGTCGTCCTAAGCTCTGGCCTGTCTAAGCGAATTTTCGAGAAACGCTGCTGTTGCTGTTGGCGATGATTGAGGCCTGACCTTTGGACCAAGGGACGATCTCGTCGATGGGGATGCCGGGTGCCGCAGTGACGCTCTCCCTTCGTTGGATTCATCGTCGCATCGGCACCTTGGCATCTTCGCCACATCCGACGAGCCCTCGCCCTGTTATCACCTGTGACTTCAGTATTGACTTAGACGTTCCAAGGCACGACGAATTGCATCCAATCATAATCGTCGCTGTTATACTCACGTTGTTCGACCACCAGACGTCGTCACGGTCCATTTCTGAAAAATTGTGACGAGGTCAATTGTGACGAGTGGGACAAAAAACATTGGACGTTTTGTTTTAAATCATCGATACTGGGTAGAAAGCTTCAAGATAATATCATTCAAAGGAAATATGTTGTTGATTTAAGTTTTCGCACACTAATCATCATTTGATGGATACTAAACATTCGTGTTCAAAGATGAATTATTGCCTGGGACAGTATTGTACATGTTTTGGGACATTAGTTTCAAAGAAACCTCAAAAAGAAATGGAAAGAAAATCGGAAAACCGCGATATGAAAACTAAATTAAGAGTTTCATAAGGATTTAATAAGGCTGTTTTTTTAAGAAAATAAAAACATCTTTAAAATTCTCAGACGATCTTAAGTTCGAGTTTACATGTAACTATAATAAAAATTAATTCGGATCATCTGGTCTCGAATCTCAAGCTATAATTTGGCAACATCGGTTAAACATTAGTTTTAGTAATAAACTTTAAGTTAGTTGATATCATTGACCCCGATTGAACTTCTATTACAGTCCTTACCAAGGAACTTAATATCAAATATTTAATTAGAGGATGCGATATGAAAATTGATCCAAATAGGATTCAATGAGGCAGTCTTATCAGAGCTTTTTTTAAATTTAGGTTCAGATTTTTTAACGAAATATGTTTAGATCGTTAAGATATACTGGGATATGAAAACACATTTTAGAATATTAGATTGTGTATTTTAGATCAACAATTAATTTAATTTACAACTTGTGATTCCCTTCAGTTTAGTAATTCATGTAGGGTTCGTCATAATTTACACTGTCTATACTATCCATTGACCTAGAAATACTATCAATTAACCTCAAAAAGGCCTAATATATTCGTATTTTATAAATGAATATAAATTTGAATAAATTTAGGGCTTTATTTTTGATAAAAGCATAAAAAACGTAGAACTTATGTGATATATTTCTGATGAAAAATGACGTATGTTATTTTATTTACTTATAAAAACTGAGTTTTTAAGAAAACTAGGTCTGATAATAAAAACATTTATATAGAACGTTAATTAAACATACTCAAACACTGTTTTGTGGGTGTAATGTAAACATTCATCAAGATTTCTTTAAGACAATGTCCGTAATCTTATCGATAAAAGATCAGAAAATCTGCTCAATAACGTTTATACCTTAAACTTAATATTTTTCCAGCTTAAACATTTTTTAATTTCTCCTAAAAGATTTATTGTCTAATTGATCTGCTACTGCTTTTAATCATTCATAATTCATTCAAGATTTTAGCTTTATTGCTTATCTTATCAAAAATAAAGGATTTTCTTTCTGTAATCTGTTCCTCCAAATTCTGCTCAGTTAATTTTACTTATACGCAATATTTTTATATTATGCCTAATAAATATAATACCGTGCTAATTAGTTAGTTAGGAAGTTAGTAAGTTAGTTAGTTAGTCACAAGATAAATTTATTGAAAAGTCATATTATTCAATAATTAACTAAACAAGGATTAATTTTTTGCCACCCGTGCATCGAAAGAACATCTTTTCTTCTAGAGATGGAATGTATTGATAGAAAGTTATTTTTATTTCCTATGGATAAAAAGTACCACTTGTAACTTACTTTTTAAAGGGGAAAAAGATATTTTCGATGCATTTGTAAGAAAAAATATCGTTCGCAACTATAAGGACAAATTGCCAATTCGACTTATGGAAGATCTTACACTCATCTAAAATTGGCAACTTTTCTGTCTAGTTGCGGAATATACTATTATAAATTTAATCATTTTATAAGAAGAGTCCACTAAACGGTTTAAGAGATATTGCACTGGCTAACGTATTTGTTTAATGACTTAACTATATATCGGTATTGATTTTAAAACGAGGTAATTGGCCATTCTATTGATATTCCAAAAGTTAATTGCCATTTTAAAATACCAGATAAAAAGATACATTACATAAATAATGCTCCAGTAAATAACGTCCTCCCTCTTCTTCATAAATAAATAATTGTTCGATTACCTATGATTAGAGTTAATATGTACCAATATTGTATAAGTCTTGAATTAACGATCGATCTAAAACATGAAAACATTGTATTCACGAGAACACTCGCTCTATAATTTATATACGCCGTTCGAAATATTGCCGATGCACACTTTAATGTGATTGAATAAAATAAAGCGTTATTTGTCTGATTAATGTGTGATTTAAATAACGTTTTCTCTTAGTTTAATTTGACCCTATAAATTGAGTAAAGAATCATGATTCTAATACTACCAGCAGATAAAGAGCTACTTAGTAATAAAGCTCAATTAAGCGGAACGCATTATCCTGACGCAGAATTCATTATCCCTCTTGGGTCGCGAAATCTTTAATCATAAAATTAATGCTCTCATATTTCCGCGCAATTTAAACATGCAGTCCAGTCTAAAGAGAGCTTCAAACATTGTTAATACGGAAACAGTGTATGACGTTTATTTTAAAGTTCGAGAAATATGGGTATGAGCGCAAAGCGAGTCTGTTTCCTCATTTATGTATATAAACGTATAAGTTGGCGTTGATGATAAAACAAAAGAAAATGTTAATGAAACTCAACAATTTGCATACATCTCAGAGTTCCGTTAACGTGTAATACAGTCACCTGATAGAGCTCTACGTTTTGTTAAATGTTCAATAAAAGATGCCGGCCTAATGTTGCAGAAACGCTTGCAAGTGTTTCAATAAATGTTTCAAGCGTAACATTTTCGTTTTGTATGTTTTTGAAATATTTTGTAATTATTTTACAGACCACAGTTTTATTATGGTTTCGTTTCGTAAAATGTTTAACAAATGTTGGAGTTTAAAATTGAAATATTTTTTAAATTATGGCAAATGTTAAGTAAATGTTTCAGTATACGTTTTGATGAATAATAAATTTGATAAGATAATTTCAAATTAATTCAGTGTAAATTTGTAGAGTTAATGTATGTAATGATATTTTGTTGAGGTAAATTTTGTGGCATTTTGTCAAAATCGTACTAATGATTATAAATTCGATCGAAACTGGGAGATTAAGAAGAAAAGTCTATTAATGATTATTGGAACGTTTGATTGTGTCCCGGCGTATTGCATAATGTTGACGCGAAACGAAATGTCATATCATACAACGATCGTATTGACTTGATTTACCTTTGAGGGTACGAAACTTGCGGTTGACTGCAGGTGCATTCAACGACCGGTGTCGAACATTTCAATTGCTAATATGAGGTTATTGCTACCATTAAAGTCAAACGGTTAAATAGCGTCGCAAATGAGTTCTAACGATTGTCACACGAATGTCCCTTTGCTATAATATATCACATTAAGCTTCATTTTTGAATTACTATTTTACTCAAATTTCAAAATTAAACAGTTTTTTTTTCAATTTATTTTTCAAAGCAAAATATAATTTTTTGTTTCAAGAAAAAAAATGTAGAGTGAAATTTAAAAACAAACTTGAAATAAATATTTTGAATAACTAATAGCAAATTTACATTGAAGAATTTGCAATTTTAATGGAATTATTATTAAAAAAGTTTAAATGTTCTTCATCATTATCATCTTAATAAAAAAGTTTGTTGGAGAATAAAATTAGCTGTTAATAAGATTGTCCAATAATAGATATGTCTTATCTTAACTGCGATCGGCTAATTTTTATTTATAAAAAATCGAACTTTTGATAGTTTATATTTTTAATGTCTTCACAGATTAAGCTACAATTTGATTGTAGTCGAGAAGATGATTGCGTTTTAGTTAAATTAAATTATTTTATTATAAGTCCATAATGAAAAAGTTGATGAGAAAGTGAAATTGTTTATATATGTCTATTTTCGAATTAGAGATGTATCATTTTATATTAATTTTGACTGACTTTCGAATGAATAATGTAAAAATTCGATTCGTTCCCTTGACAGATAAAAAATATATAACGTGCAGTATGTTTATCATAATCCGAAAGAAGAGGATGTTAATACAGCAATATTTTGATGATATGTTGAAAATTTCGTAATATTGAAATTAATAAATAATCAAAAATTCATCATGAAATTGAAAATGTATGAAAGAGTCGAAAGCTCATGAAAAAGTCGAAAATTCATCAAAACGTTAACAATTCGTAAAAAAACCCAAAATGCATCAAAAAGTTCAAAATTTATCCAAACATCGAACATTTTTGTAAAACAAATATTCATAAAAATAGTCAAGAATTCATGAAAACGTCGAAAATTCATGAAAAACTGATATTTACTATGATAATTGTATGATTAAAAAAAAATTAAAAAATTAAAAAAAAAGAGACACCAAAAAATACTTAAAAAATGAGCTATTTTCAAAATGTTATAACTCTGTTAATTTCCATGGACATTTTTTACATTTTAGAGTAAATCATGATCTTTAAGTTTTTTTTAGAACTTCATTTTCATGTTTCGCCATTAAGAAAAATTAAAATAACCAACAAAATTTTTTATGAAAAGTTTTCCAATCTTTACATTGTTCTATACCGATTAAGATTATACAGAATTGTTATTTTTGCGTCTTACAGAATGAAAGAGCATCTCTTTCTGAATAAAATGAAATACAAAAATAATGTTTAATTGCGATGGAAATTATGAAAGACGCATGCCTTTAAGGAAGAAACTCATTTTCACGTTTAAATCACTCTAAAATAATTTCCATCCAATTAAGTCAATCTTTTTTTGGAAATTGTAGTTAAAGCCTATACTTAAAAAAGCTTGTTTCATATTTTGAGATGACATATTTATAAGTTGTAGTAAAACATTTAATAAGCTTTAAGTTGCTTATAAAATGCTTCAGTGCAACTTACAAGTTTTATCGTGAAAACATAAGTTTTGGTGAGTATCGCCTTTATCAGGATTACTTAATGTACAACTTAAAAAGTTTAATTGTCAAATGATCAAATAACCAATTTTACAGTGTCTTCCGTAATGTGCATCGCAATTGGACGTTCTTTTTCTCATTTTTTTAGAAAGGGATGCTCTTTCAATTTCTAATACGCAAAAATAACAATTCTATTTTGTTAATTTTGCGTATATTTTTATTTTTGTGATCTTAGTTAATAAAACAATTTAAACATTGCAAAATGTTTCATTAACAATTTTTGTGGTTTTTGTAATTTCTCTTAATAGCGAGACATGGAAATCAAATTTCTAAAAAAAGCATCTTAACGTTCATAACATTCACTACAACAGAAAAAATAAATAAAACGATCAAATTCTATGGAAAATGACGAATTATAATAGTCAGAGTTTTAACATTTTTAAAATAGTTAATTTTATTCAGGTATTTTTTGGTGTCGCGCTTTGTAATGCTTAGTGTATATATTATTCTAAACAGATAACTGTGACGTAGATTTCATGGAAATTGAAAATAAATTGGATGATCTTTATAAGCGATGATTGCATGTATATTTTAATGCGCATTGAGAAGGGACATGCACGCCGACTTACATTACATTAATATTTGCATTGTTTTTATGATATGTTTTTTCAATCTTCGTAACCAATTAAAAAATAAAGTGCATCGTAAAATGTGATTTGATCAAATTATGAAATGAATATTTATTAAACGGAATTCAATATATTAAAAACATGTTTTAATATATAATAATAAAAATGAATATAAAATACGCATTTTCTTAAAACTCCATTCAATATATTAAAGAATTATTTCAATTTTCCATGTGTTCATATGAATTCGCAAAATTTTTTCTGTGAATTGGATGAAAATGGTTTTGAACGAAAGAACGATCAGACATTTAATATTTTCTCGAGAAAATAATTCGCTTGAAATACGTCAAATTTGGCTTCTCAAAGCTTTGATAAAAGCCGTTTGGTAATAATATATCTATATTTGTATTGCAAAAATTAGAACAATCGAATCCGTCAGTTTGTTTAATTATTTTTGCCAAAGTTCATCTCTCTGTTTTTCCCTTTCAGACGCACAACGTGCGTTTTGAGCGTAAATGAAATTTCGCATAAATCAATTTGATGTGAACTCACGGATATATTATTAATATACACATTCGGTCGATTGTTTACTTATTGATGATGATGTATTTCGTGGATTGAATTTCACGTTTTAAATTTGATCGGGTTTCAGTGTCCGGAGAACCAGGGCTTGTCTAATACATCGATTGACGTTATAATACAATTTCTATATGCCTATGTTGTGAAATGTTTGCCGTGCGTTCACGACACAAACATTATAAGTTGAGAAAAAAGGCATATTTTTGTTTCAACAGATAATTCGATTATCTTACGCTCTGATTTCATTATCGGATGATACTGATTATATATGTTTCAAACGGATATTTGTATATACTTAATTTTAATAATTGTGTCACTAGTAAAAATCATAGTTATTTCAGTTCAATTTTACAATATCAAAAAACTTTTCCGTCATTCAAAACTTCCTAGGAAGTTTTAGGAGTTTTTTCTTCCCTCGTGATGAAAAATATCGTACGTAACATGGGAGATGATCGGAAATCCGTTTACCTTTTAGTTACAAACTTCGCCGTTGGCTCGGCTTGTAAACTCCGCTCGGGAAAACAGATTCTCGATTTCATCTCCCTTGTTGCGTAATATATTATTTCGATGCACTTGTAAAACAAAATATTGTTAACAATTAAGGAAAAATTGCCGATTAGACTCGTAAATAATTTCTACACTTGCCTTCGGCTCGTGAATCAAATCTTACATTCGTCTAGAATCGGCAATTTTTCGCCCTAGTTGTGGAATATACTACTTTTAACTTACTTTGCGGCACTGTCTCTTTTTAGGGAAAAAAGTAACTTTCTTTCGTGAAAAGTGGGATGAAAGTAACTTTTCTTACGTCATTAAAGGGATGCAAATACTTTTCTTCCCTAGAGAAGGAAAGTTCCACTTTGATCCCACTTTTGAAGGGCAAAAAGATGTTTTCGATGTTCATCTAAGAAAAAAAATAAATGAAAAACAGAATATAATACTAAACCCAGTTATTTTAATGAACAAGTTAATTTTTCACATTAAAACTTCTGTAATTTTCATCTGATTAAGGTGTATTTATTTTGCAATGGATGGAAGGATACAGATCTTATGCTTGCGGCAGTAACGTTCAGTGTTTTATTATCCCGAAGCAATGAATGTCATAAAGTTGAAACAGAGAAGCTTTTTAAACGAAAAGCATTAAAAGTTCTAAAATGTATATTAAAAATTTTTATTTATCCAAAATTATTTAAAATCCATAAGACAAACTTTTTACGTTAGTTTTAGGAAGTTAATTTTAATATCGCTTGGATATATACATAAATTACTTCCCGTGGTACACAATATATTATTTTTATTACTGTTTAGTAGCTTGTTCAAATAATTGATATTAAAAATTCAATAGCAAAATTACTTAAAAATAATTATAATATTATGAGTTCATACTTAAATTTAAAAAAATTTGGATAATTTTTTCAATTTTGAAAAAGTTGAATGATTCTAATTTATTTTAAAATTGTTTTTTTTAGTGTTTAATAAACGTAAAAATTGTCAAAGTCACAAAAATGTGTACGTCTGACTTTGACTTTTGAGAAAACCGGATATGAAATGTGATGAGAAGGAGGGAAAAACGCTTCTTCAATATTTCTGCTAACAGTGTGGTATATATATATTTTAGTTTCCGTGCGAAACACTCTTTATAAATGTAGTATTTTTGAGTGCAAAAACGGATAAAATGTTTGGAAAATGAACTGCTGTTCTGCTAGTTCTGAAAAATTTTCACATTAGGATGAAGTGACAACTTTTTATCAAGTGTTCTGTGAGACTTTTATATTATATAAAAAAATATCAATAAATTATAATTTAACTGATGCATTTCTTGTTATTATTAAAGCATTTGACAAATATATAAAACTTATTTTATAATATATATTTAGTGAGTTAAATTTGAATAAAATTTATAATACATTTAATAGTTTCATTTAAATTTATTTTAGTTTTGCACGACTGCAAAACAATTTTTTTATTTGATTATTAAAAAACGAATATATTTGAATATTTATTATTTTATCATGCACGATTTTTCATTTTTATTAGTTTTGTTATTAATTTAATAATAATATAAATTTGATTGAATAACAAATAACGATAAAAACTGTCGAGGAAATATAATGGTGAAAACAATGTGAAAAATGATAGAAAAATAGGTTGTCGAGGATGTTCTACAGATATTTTACATTCTCAATTCAAGGTATGACAGATTACGCGCAACAAGTGTCGGTACATTGGGATTCAATTCACAATGAAAATATCGATGGAATATATAGGGCCAACTTTCGATAAGAGTTTCGTCGACACACTTTCTTGAGCAATCAAAAATTAAGAAACATAACATTGCTTACTCAAAAATTTCAAGATCTTTAGATATCTTATCTTCATCAAAACTATGTAGTAAAGTTTTCAAATGTGAAATCAAAAATGCATAAAATAAGCCAATTTATCATTTTTTTTTCAATTATTGTTCAGAAAAAATTTGATATTAAAAAACAAAATTTTGCCAGATTTTAATGCAATGTCATTAATGCCACTTTTTCTTACAATTTTATTAAAGTTAATTAATCTCAAATCAATTTAAAATACATTTTAGTTTTAATTAATTATTAATAACAAAAACAATTAATAAGTTAATCAATGATTTCACTTCGTTTTTGAGTTAAAAAATGTATAATATATATTGAGTTGTATTTATTTTTGGAAGATTATATGATTATTTGTAAAATTAGATGAGCATATGTATTTCAGCAAACAGCGAATGCGTCGGCGTTTCGAGGTCATATCTTAGCAGTCGGTAGTTTGTTTTAGGCGGCGAGATGGTCGAACGCAACGGAAGCACCCCACGCCATCAAAAGGATGTTACAATTAATGTTGACCAAGCTTCGTTAGCGCGTTTCCTTTTTCCCTCGGCTCATTTTGAGCGACAAAAACGATTCGGAAGAGGAACCGGAAAAACCTCGTGTTAATTATGTTTGACTGTGTTACCAGAATTTCTATGAAGATGAATTTGATTTTGGGAATTTAGCTGAACAAATTGAAATTCCTCGCGCGCCATCTATTTTTCATGTCACTCAGTCTCAAACTTTATGTAAACTTGATTAACCTCAAAATGACGAGATGCGAAAATATAAAAATACTTAAAATATAGAAAAATGATTATAAACGTTTTTTAAATTTATTTTTATAGCTTATAAGGTTTTTGCAAAAATATGTAACAAATTTTACAAACAATAACAATGTAAGCGGATTGGCAAAAGTCATGCATATATCCCCCAAAAAACTTGTTTATAGTTAGGATTATTAAATGCAAAAATAGGTTTATTTGTTATCTAACATTTTGCAACAAAAAGTTTGTAATGATAAAATGAAAAAGCAAACTCTGTAAGCTTAAATACGCTAAACTAACTGAAAGTTTATTTTTAAACATATCATTTTGGATTAAAATTGTAACGAATAATCGATTATTATTTATTGATGTTAAATTTAAAGAAAAAATTTATACATAAAAAAATGATTTTATAGCATTAGTTTTAACTTCATTCTGAGTGACGCTATCAGTTTATTAACATTACTTTTTACTTTTTTTATGATATGAAATAAATAATATTTTTATAGTAATATATACACTGAAAGAAATACGGTACGAATGCAGCGTCAAAAAAGGTACAACTGTTACTTTTGACATTTAATGACAAGGGAAATACCAATTCGGTGCAATAGTTCTACCGAATCTATGATAACGTTGCTAACTGTCAATTTAGAGATAGCTACTTTTAATAAAAGAGGTTAAATTTTGAATGTCTTTTTTTGTATTATATTTAAAATATAGTAAAAAAAACACTTTTTTTAT